>LPNX010754949.1:1687-179460 GCA_001517045.1 Pseudotsuga menziesii
GATACAGCTAAGGGGGGGAAAAGAAAAAGCTATATTACTAGGATTAAGATCTTGCTGGTTGGTGGTGAGGGCATATCTTGCTTACTGGCTAGCTGCTTTAATTAGCTAGCTGGAATAGGCTACATTTTAACTAGCAAATTAACACAAGATGTCTTGCCTGCACATTATATCGTGTCATATGACAGGATTCTCTTCAATTTTATTTGCAGTTTATTTACCAACAGGAAATTTGTGCTCGAAGGAATCTACAGTTCAATTCATGTGCTAGCCAGGGATTTAAAAGTTGGGGTTTAGGGTTGCTGCACACATTAGGGTATAGGGTTTTGGGTTGTAGCATACCTTACTGTAGTCATGTTAAATCAACAAGTTACAGTATTGCTATCAAAACAAAACACTGGCAGACAAAATTCATTTCTTCTCATCAACGCATAATTTGTTGAGCATTTAAAGAAGAGAAAGAGGTCGGTGGAAGAAGGATTAATGGTAGCATTATTCAGAAATATAATGAAACGCAACAAAAAGTCCTACATACATTGAGTTTGTCTCTACGTCTTAATTAATCGACCTATTTGCTTTCAATCTGAACTCACAACCCTTGCAAAAGAAGGCTTTAATCACAGTAAACTTTTAATGGAAGCATCTTACCTGATTTTTCCAAAAGCAAAAGTTCTTCCTATGAATATATGACGAATCTACTGCGCAATGGGCAGAATACGCATGTATAGCAGGCTGCAGGTAGGCATGTAAAAACCAGAATTTTTTAGGAACCAATCCTATCAGATAAAGTTGGACTAGCAGGTGGGAAAATATCTGTTGTAAATCGCTGCCAGGTAGCTAGGTTCTTCATTTTTAGCTTAGATAATAGATAGCTGGATGACAGATACAATCCAATCCACTTTGGTCGATCGTCCGGTCTTATTTCTTCTGTTTAGCAGGTAGATGGAGAGAGAACATAGTGCCAAGACAATCTCTAATTGCTATGGGTTCTGCTTGCATCGGTGAGGCAGTCACAGATACAAGGTTGTTAGATAATGCATGTGTGGCGCACAGGGAATAGAGGAAAACCAATCCGGTATACCTCCATCAATTGGTACTCCTATAATAACTTTAAAATTTATTTTTTTCTCCAATACTTTAAATAACCTTGCTTTAAACAATTGACTTTAAATTTAAATTAAAATATATGGAAAATTTAAAACATAATAAAATTTAAAAATGTAAAATTTATTATATGTTTTTATAATAATTAAAACATTATAAAAACTAAAATAATTTCAACCTTAGGCATTGTACCTTATTTGGTATTTACACCATGCATGAAGGAAACCACGTGGCTCGTGAAATCAAGGTTAAAGCCGGCGTATTTTCCTTATCTCCCACGCAGCCCTATACCCACGTGACTTGAGGCTGCATGCGCCCCACCTGTCCACCAACATGCAGCGGGAGTCCTCCCATGCCGGCCTTCAAGAACTCTTTCGTTCTCACCCGCGCGCGAGGTCCTTCGCCTGCCCAGAAGGAAATCCACGGTCTTTGCACTGGTAAGGAAGGAAATTGCAGATGAGACTGATCGAATTACGGGGTGTTCCAGCAAGTCTCAAGTGTCTATTCCTTTGCCTTCCATCTATGCTTTTAATTAGCATAGCCTGTGAACACAAGGATTCTTTCCCGGTAACAGCTTCTACATGATCATTTATTAAAATGGCAATTACCTAATTTCGCAGTACTAGGCAGATACAAATGAAATAAAATCTAGGGTAGGGCTTGTAGCAGTATGGTGAAATAAATCGGTTGGCTTTCACGCTCAAATGCTTTGGATGGACTCCGTTGGAAAAGACACATAATGGGTTAGAGGGTGAAGCAGAGTAGTTGGCGACATGAAAATCGCAGCTGCCAGCTGGAAATCCCTCAGTTTGGCAAACATTTTTGCAATGGCTTAGAGGGTGAAGCAGAGTATTTTCTGTTGGGAAAAGCTAAATATTTCCAAGATAAATTAATTTCTTAGTACAGTGTGATTTGTCCTCTTTTAACTATACATTTACTTAGATTCCGAGATTATTCATTTTTCAGTTGTCTGTGATTTCATGTTAAATTTTACTGGTAGAATCAGAGATTTAATTTATTTTCTTTTTTTTTGGGTAGAATCAGAGATTTAATTTATTTTTCGGTACTGACAGCTAAGTCTGCTGCTATATTAAGAGGGTTTGTCAATTCGGCCCAGAAGAAATTGGAAAAAGAAACTTCAATTTATTTGTTCTTTTAGTATTGTGAGATTTAATATAGAATACAATAAAGTATTTCTAGGAATTCTGAGATGAAGCGTTACAGTTTTGATCTTTAAAAAGTTGTACTTTACAATATATTTAATTTTTAATTATATTCTAAACACTTTTGTAATAAGATTGTTTATTTTATCTTCAAAAGAACAAAATTTATAAATTACCCCTCTCTATGAGCAGTCGAGTTGCTCTAAACTACTGTAGGTTTATAATTTCCCCAGCAATACGTAGTAGAATCAATTGGAAGAAAAATAAGCAGTGATTAATTTGTATTTCAGTATCAATCAGGAACAAAGTGATGTATTCCTGTGTGCTTGGCGCTAGGTGTTTTGTACATTCGGCCTTCTGCCACTTCCACCTATAGCATCGCAATGCTTATAACGAGCAGCACCAGCACAAAAGAGTGCTTACTCGACTGCTAACTCCCTTTCCCGCCATTATCGATCTCCTTATCTTTCTTACACGGCACAAGCTTCAAAGTTGAAAGTTTCAATGAAGAGCGATATATTTATTTATTTTAGTGCAGTCTGTTATTTAATTAATTTATTTATTTATATTTTTTTTCTTCTGACCAGCGCGTAGCCATGGCCATGGAATCAAAGGTGACTTTGAAGAGCTTTGATGTCGAATTGTTCGAAGTCAATGAGGTCGTCACATTCGAATCACAGACAATCAAGAAATTGATCGAGGGGAATGGCGTGGCCACCGCTATTCCACAAGGCTCAGAAGCACGCAGATGAGAATCCATCTCTTTACCGAGGATGAAATCAAGGCCTGGGATCGTGAATTCATTACAGTCTATAAGAACACTTTGTTTTCCCTTGGGGTGGTATTCTTCCTTAAACCCTCATTTGATCCGGAATTTTGACTGTTCTTACGTAATAATAATACAGGGAATTGATCGTTGTGTAATAATTCGGTCAATTCGACTCTTCATCCTTGATCGTTATGTAACAATTACATTGTCCAAGTTTTCATTGGGCGACATTGATTTTATTCAAATTTGAAATCAATTCACTGTAGCAATTGCTTTTGTAAATTGATCACCGCATTGGTCAGCCATAGGTCCCTTCCCTGTTTTGACAGGGCACAAACTCCTATCCATCTAAAATTATTAAAATCTTTATTCAAAATTGAGCAATCACAATAAATTGATATCCAAACACTAAACTGGTTATGTTGTTCTTTGGTTTGTTTCTAAACTTTTAATATTTTCATTAAGGCAAATGTGAATTTTTTTTTTCATCTGAACAAATACATAACTATTAATAAAGTATGAAAAAGCAGCCCTGGAATTTGACAAGGAATCAAAATTTACACACGTCCAACATTACATTAGAGGGAAGGAAATGTTCAATGCGTGGATTTGGCAACTTACATTACATGGATAAAATGCTCATCCCGTCGGTTTGATGTTTAGATATGTATGCAACTTGACTTCAAGAAACTGTATAGTATTAGTTTCTCTCTTCATTATCGTTACGCACCAGTATTTTGGATATTAGTCTCTACACCAATTGGTTCGGGTTCCAGTCCCGTTCGTTTCTTACACTGCTAAATGAGGGGGTAGGTTTTACAATAAGACCACTCCTCAGCTGCATAAAGTGCTCTGAATAAATATCCTATTACAGCTAATACCCTTGAGCGGTGCGAAAGTGACCTAAATGCACTTCCTGTATATATCCTCATTAATCACCTATAGGACCTGCTTAGATAGGGTAGGAGGTTACTTAGAGCGTATAAAGAGACCTGTATTTCAGATATTATAATGTTTACATTCTATATCAGTTTTAAGTACATACATATGTACATACATTCTATATATGAATTCTTCATTGATTCTATTTTTTTGGCAGGGAAGTCCTTTTGTTCAAAGAAATGCTTGCGATTAGGATAGACTAAATAATCCCAACAATCACAGCATGCTCACATAATTTTTTATTGTACAACTCTAAAAATTAATTTCACTATTTATGTTTTATATATTTAATTATTTATTTTCATTCCAGAATATCAATTGCGAGCCCTCTGGTTCCAGATTTGGAACTTGGCTCTGATACCATTCTGTAGTGCTCTGCCTAACCGGTAGAGCACTATCTGAAATGTTCTCTATCTTAAGCTCATTCTGAGTTAGTTTTTAATAAAATCAAGACTTTTAATCATATTACAGGTTTATACCCATCTCTGTTCTATTAGTTTTATAAACATATGAATGTGCAAATATGAGCTGTGAATGTATTAAAGTAAAAATACGAGCTGTATATGTTGATAACTTCACGAATTTTTTTATAAATTAGACCATAATAGCATGCATGAATTTAGTATCTACATACCTGAAATTTAAATACCTGAACTAGTGGTTGTAGTAGATCCAACATTTGTTGTAGACCTTGTAGGCTCCTTCCTCTTCCAGCTTTCCATCCAAGCCTTGATTAACAAAATGATGTCCCACCCTGCCAACCAGCTCTCATCATGTGCTGGCCCTAGGAAACCCATGGGTTTCCTAGCCCTCGAGCCCACAGACCAATAATATCGAGAGTAGCTTCCTCTCCATTCTTTATCTTCTCAGTCTCAGTCATTTACAAATATTTTCGTCCTTGAGATATCCCCCTCCTTAAGTTTTTCCTCTTCCTTCTCCTCCTGCAGAGTCCGATCCCCCAAAAATAAAATCCCACCCTCCTTATACCTCCTTCCCCTCCTTTCTTCAATTTCCTTCCTTCTCCCCACCGCCTCCTTCTTCCACTGCCTCTTTCATAAATTAATTTAATTATTTTATTCTATCTTGGGCAGTCTAGTTCAGACTTTGTTTTGACATTTGTTATGCACTAATAAATTTTCTTAAATTGAGCAATTCCTGGCCCCCGAAGAGAAGGTGGAAATTATTAAAATGTTTATCTTATTTTAGTTGTACGTGTTAAGTCATACCATACCCAACTGTCATACATCACCCAATATTATTTATTTAATGTTTTACGCAAATGGTAAAGATGGTAAAAATAATTAGTATAAGTTTAATTTAATAAAAGTGCTTAATAATAACATTAATACACATTAATATGGGGCATTACATACACAGTAATGTCATTTCAAGTTTTAAATAGTTGCACCATGGGCTTTGGCACCATTGCAAGCAATGGTGCTTCCCAGGCATAAAAGCCCCAATCCATAATATGTTTTACATAAACAAAATTAAATACACAAAGGTTATGAGAGCACAAGTTTTCTCCATGGCCATGAACACCATGCTAACATTTAAAAACCCCAAGTCTAGTAACGCAAGCCCGAAGGAAAATCAAAACCCCACAGAGAATCCCTAAACCAAACGATGAAAAAAAAACGCAGACAAGCTGAGAGACAACAAGCATAGGCTTGTTTCACAAGGATTACCTTACACCGTGGCACCGCCTTCAAACCAATCGATAGAGCTTGAGCCATGCTTCTCTTCACCAACCCTTGGTACCTACAAAACACCCAGGAAAAACTAGGATGAGAAGTATGCATTAGTTACTAACAAAAATATAAACATCAACTGCTGTCACAATACCAATGAAGCATACCTTCATTAAAACCAGTAGTCGCCTCCATGTTTTCCCTTGTGTAGAGCCAAGACCTAACCCCAAACAACCAAGCAAAATGACAACTTCATTGTGATCCAAGCCCTAAGCTTAGGACAAAAACCAAGGTGCATTAATGGCATTAGCTGGTATCCATTATCAAAGCCAAAACCCACTTTTCCATAGTTTGGTATCGTTTCAATAACAATAGTCTCCATCCCCATGCAAATATTAAAGCCCCAACATATATGGTTCAAACACACGGTATACTTGGCACCCCAATATTTAAACATAGGTCTTAAAACATTACAAGGTCTTGTTTAATGTATAGTCCATACATGGTATAAATTCAAAGCGACAAGGCATAACTAATATAGGTAGCATGTAAACCATAGGATTGAATCCTTATTACAATGATTTTTCCTGAAGCGTAACGCTTACTAAACATGGCATATGAAATATGCCATGTTAACAATTAACCTTTATAAAAAATAAAAGGTCTAGTTTTTAAGCCAAGTTTATAATGTGCAAGTAGAAAACATAGGTTATGTTAATATTTTTAAATAAAATAAATATAGAACGTAAATATACTAAGATATAAAAGACGAAACATAAACCTGAGTGAAGTATACGTAGTACATAGGAAATTTAGTTGTGATAGCTAAATTGATGAGAATTGTATTTACCTTGTTATAAATATGAGTCAATAAGGAGCCATAGCAACAAGCAATAGGTCTATTAGGATGAAGATATTTAGTTTTCTTTAAATAAGTCGTCGTCGCAAATTATGATTTGCATATGAAATAAAAGTCATGCCTTAGTTCAAAGAACTAAGTAAGCCTACAAACAAGTAAACACCTTTATTTCTCAGACCATCATGGGAGAACGAGTCCTGCCACTCCACCCACTTTGTTTCCACAAACAAAGTTAAGTTAGGAATTTTTAAATTACAAGTAAGACTATGCAGAAAGGATGAAGCATATAATCAAGTAACAACACATACGCGACAAATGTATGATCATAAGAACTAAGCAATAAAAAATAGTACGATATTTTAAGTAAAATACATTAGTAATAATGACTAAAAGTAAAATGATAGAATATAAGAACAACTTGCGAGTAAATAGTGATACATGTAGTGTACGATATATTTCCTCTAGTCAAATAATGTTCCGTATAGGTAATTTCTACTAGCCTAATAATTATTTTTTTCGATTTTTGGGGACATTGCATATCCCTTGCATCAATTTGGAAAAATCACTTAGGATTTTGAAAGGAGGGAGATAAATCAGTGAATATGGCCTATCTTAGGTTTCTAGGTTTGTAGATTAGGTTTTTAGGGTTAGATTAGTGTTGATTGGGAAATATTATGTTTCTAGAGATTCTAGGACTCAATTAGGTTTCTAGGGTTGCTATGGCTAGATTAGGTTTCTAGGGATAGATTAGGAATAGTTAATTTAGAGAGTGAAGACTACTATTATTTATTATCAAAATTACACAAGGACAATGGAAATGTACTCCTTCGTCAACAACTATCCTCACATTGGTTTTTGTTGTTGAGGAGAATGAGAATTAAGGAAAAGTGGTTGTTGAGATGTATGGATAATTTCTATATATCCTACTATGTAGAAAATAATAAAAATGGTATGTTTTATTCACTCCGAAGTAAGATGTTCTAAAGAAACATTATGTACATGACAACCATTTGTTACCTATTGATCATTACAGATACCAAGATAATTAGATTTTTTAAACAAAGGAAGTAACCCCTTTGCTTCTTTCTAGTTACTTATGTAAACCTTGCATAATGTGAGAGACTAGACAAACAAAAAAACAAATATGTAACTCGGTATTATTTGTGTACAAAATTTTTCTAACTATTCATTTGTACAATTTAGAATTCACTTGAGGCATGAGAGGCAACTTAACCTTGCACTAAAATGGATTTACTACTCTCTCTTTATTACATTTATATAAAAGGAAAGAAATAGAAACCAAAATGTACTAACTACAAAACAAAGGTGTTGTACCATATGAGTTATGTGTAATAGATCGCCACCTCATTGCTAATACAAACTAGCACTCACTTGAGCCATGATGCAATTTAATCTTGCATTGAAAAGGGTTGAATGATCTCACTTGATCATCATATCTAAAGAATGATATGAACCAAATGGCTCTTCAAAATCATCAATAAAAATTAGCAAACACTTGTGACCATGGAGGAATTGGTGGGTTAATGAACACATAGATCACCATGCACATGCTACAAGATGGTGTTGCATACAAAGAAGCACATTTGCAAAATATCGTATGGTGATTTTTGAGAATTCCCTTTGGATAAAATTCCATATTGGTAAGAGGTGAGAGGAAGGTTGAGTATCATCATGCGATTTAATAATTGTTGAAGTGAGAAACATTTTAAATGTCTAAATTGCTTGTGTTAAGTAGGTTTGTTGGCATGGGAAACGTAAGTATGGGTCAATTTTTTATGTCAGTATACACTATATTGCAATAAGGATGTTTAGTTTAGGATGATTTAGTAGGTGAGGTTAAGGTAGTAACTAACCGAGCCTTGTACTTGGTTATGGTTCCATCAACTACTATCTTGGTCTTGTAGATCCATTTATACTAAACTAGATTTATATCAAGAGGTAAGGAGACAATCTTACATGTTTGTTATTCTTGAAGTGAATAAATATCATCATCCATCGTTTCCTTCCATATTGGATCATGCCAAGCCTCCTTATGGGACTGCTGATTTGACCCCATCATCAGGAAGCACCTCTCTAGGAGAAGTGGATTTGTATGACAGAGTGCAAGGTTTTCATTCATATTGATATTCTGTTCTTGTTAGGAGCATGTGTTTGATATAAATCTTTTTTTAACATTGGACTTGGAGCTAAAGTAACACACTAAATTATGAGGTGGTTATCGTATGTGGTATTTTTTGCATGATAAGTGTATATACCTTGGGAAGAATAGCATTGGGAATCACAACGGGGAGGGGAGTTGACTATGCGAGAGTTGGGACCACTTAACATACCTTATAATGATGAGCATTTAAGACATTTGGGTTGAGGGGGAATTGATTTTTCTGAGCTCTGTCATGATTTGTGCTTGGTCATTCTTAGAATTTGTTGTAGGTGGTGTAATATATGAGCTTGTAATTTATATTTTCTTTGATGTTGATAAAATTTAGTACCCCGTGGTCCTTATATGAAATCAAGGAATTCAAAAATTATTTTTGACTATTTTTTCCAATTTTGAACATACAAGACAATTAAAGGAAAATTCCCTAACTAATCAACATAAGAATTTTCAAGCTTGGGGGAGAACTGCTAACCATGTGTGGTGATAGTGGAAAATGTGTGCCTTACTTCCTTATAATTCTCTAATATGAATTATCCATACCCAACAAGGTCTTATATGACATTTTTTCCAATGGTGCAGGTACAACCAAACATGTATTTGTCATACCTTTCTTCCTCGAGTGAGGGGAGTTCAATAAGACTAGATGAAAGTGAGACATCTAGTAGGTCTACAAGAGTTATATCAACTAGATGTCAAAAGATAAGAAGAAAATTCCATAAATGCATGTATTTTTTCTTACTGAAGGGAGGGTCGTGTTTCTATGATGATGATATAATATGTGACATCGAGTCACCCTTGAGGTACAAACATCTAGAGAAACAATGGGTATGCAAGGATCTTCCTCAACTAAACACATATTTTTGTGTGAACAAGAGGATATATTGAATTAGACCATGATTATTACATGGTTTTGGTTTGTTTTGCATGGATGTCATAAAGGTTGGTTACGAGAGATGAACATAATTGATGGAGTATGTTGGGCCCTATTACAACTACAAATATTGGATGTCCTTTGTCCAATATACACGAAGTATGCACATATGGATCACCAATATTTTTTTTACAATTAAAAGACAAAGATCAAAATAAAGGATCAACGTTGTACATTGATGGAAGGCCAAAAGCCACATGAAATATTGTGATTTTAATAAACAGTACACAACTAAGGTCTACAATTAAGAAACCCAATTGCATATTTGAGGGGTGTGAAGGAAACCGTGTTTTTGTATGTTCCATTAAATCAATAGTTGCAAGAGAATGGTTGAATAATAGTTACAATTTGGATTGAGTAGATACAAACAAATTTACTATGTGATTGGTACATCTAACAATTTACCCAACTTGTTATTAATTAACCTCTTAAGTATTTTTGGTTACTCTATTGTCATAATTTTGTTTAAATTTACTCTATTTACTTTGCAGAGTAGTGATCAGGGCATCTCCCCAACAAGTGGTCAGAGGAGTACAACTTCCTCGAGGAAGGATGTATTAAAGAAAATATGACTTAATAATAAAGTTGTTCATGTATACATTATGTAAAACATTTTTAGAACCTATGGTTTTAAATTTAAATTCTTTGAAAAGTAAAACCACACTTTGGAAATGTACTTCAAAATTATGTCAAATACTGAAACAACCTTTAAGCAGATGAACACAATAATTTTGGTCTAATGAGAGGTAAAAACCCCACTGCTTGGGGAGAACCCTAGAAAGAAAATTTTCATCAAAGGAGAAACTCTCGGAAATTTTCCAACAACTTAGAAAAATTATTCTTTTGACCCTTAGAGGAAAAATTACCAAAACCAAATTAAAAACAAATTACCTTGAAAAAATGTGCCAACAAAACAATACAACCTTCTGTACCTTCACACATGCGAGTACAAATTGTACTGATCTATCACACGTGTGGATGTATGGATCTATCCTTTCTATACTTTTTGCTACCTCAAAATTCATGCCACATCCAGAAACAAATTATGTACGGCCTATCAGTATTTTCTATAATTTATGCCTTACGAAATGTGCCCACATGTGGCTGTAAGGACTGCTTCAGACTTGAATTAATGATGCTACACTTTCTGCATAAATGCTGCCCCACTTGCATTGGAAATTGTTCCAAGGTTTTTCTTTGTCTTCTTTGGTCTTTAATCTCTCTCTCTCCTAATTAATGGTGCGTACTTTATTTATGCTCTCTCATTTTTTTTATACTTAA
This sequence comes from Pseudotsuga menziesii, assembly GCA_001517045.1. Lineage (NCBI taxonomy): Eukaryota > Viridiplantae > Streptophyta > Pinopsida > Pinales > Pinaceae > Pseudotsuga > Pseudotsuga menziesii. The sequence continues at coordinate 12,604 of LPNX010754949.1, forward strand.
ATTTTGTAACCAACTTCATCAACTACCTAGTAAAGGGTCTACAGCTTATCTCACTTTTTAATAATTAAAATACTTTAATGATTAAATACATCATTTAAATGAGCCCCACTTTTCTAAAGTATAAAAAACACATTCACTTTATTTACATAAACGTCACTTTGTTACATAAATACATAAGGACAAAATTTTCTAGTCCTCTCATCACACTCACACCAAAAACATCGAAGGACCTTCATAGTTAGCTTTTCAACACTCCCTCCTAACAAGTAAGGTATATAGAACTATCTCCATCTCTGATTCTTGCAACAACTCCCTCCTGCTCTGGAATCAACCTCAGAAACAAATGCTCTATCTCAAACACTGAAGCCTGAGACTTGACCTGAGTCTCGTCAACCTACTCCGCTGCACCATCACTTGACTTGTTGAGCCTCCTTCCAGTGCTCACGAGAGAGTCACTCTCCTTGTTTATATCAAATGCAGAATCATCCTCATCTTCTTTCTCTGATACCATGAATAAAATATGAATTAATAATTGAAATTTGTCATTTACACATTCTGTCAAACATTTTTAGAACCTAGGGTTTTATTTTAAATTATTGAAAAAATAAAACCACACTTCTGAAATGTACTTCAAAATTCTGTCGAACCAACCTTTAAGTAGATGAACACAATAAATTTGATCTAATGACTAGGAAAAACCCAAACACCCTGAGAAAACCCTAGAAAGAAATTTTTCATTAAAGGAGAAAATCTCAGAAATTTTCTAACAAATCAGAAAAATTCTTCTTCTTACCGTGATAGGAAAACTTTCCAAAACCACATTAACATCAAATTCCATCGAAAAATTTGCCAGCAAAACAATACAGACTTTTGTACCTTCACATGTGTGATTACGAACTGTATGTATTTGTCACACATGTAGGTGTTCGGACTGTCCTTTCTGTACTTTTTGCTTCCTTGAAATTTGGTCCATAACCAACAATAAATTTTGTATGACTTGTCATTATTTTTGAGTACTTTCTTCCTCATGAAATGTGCCCACACATGGCTATATGGACTACTTTAGACTGTAATTAATGTTGATGTACTTTCTGCATTAAATGTTGCCCCACTTGCAATGGAAATTATGGCAAGGGTTTTCCTTCTCTCCTTTGGTCTTCAATATCTCTCTCTCCTCATTATGGTGAGTGTACTTTATTTTTCCTCTCTCATTGTTTTATACTTTAATTTTGTAACCACCTTCATCAACTAACTAATATAGGGTTGAAGATAATTTACAAAATCAAGGTTCAACAACTTATCTCACTTTTCAATAATTAAAAAACTTTAATTATTATACATCATTTAAGTGAGATCCATTTTTCTAAAGTATAAAAACACATTCACTTTATTTACATAAACTTCACTTTGTTACATAAATACATAAGGACAATTTTTTTTGTTCCTCTCATCACACTCAAACCCAAAAACATGGTAGGACTTTAAGAGTTAACTTTTCAAAACGTATACATCTTTGTAATAGTACAAATATAATTTGAAATTTTTTTTTTGTTGTTGTTGTGTTTTTTCATGAGTATATTTGTTTGGTTTACATAATTTTATTTGTATATTTGTTGTAGTGTGTTGATCGATGAAACTTCCTGACTATTGATAAGAAAATAGAAGCCTCGGGGCAATATGTATACCTGATTGTGATTGTACAATTTAAATGCGTCAAAATGTTTTCTTATTATGTTGTTTCTATGATTATTTTGGTTTCCCTTGGATAATTTTTTCTATGTTTTTAAATCTAGGTGTTGTAAGGGGAACCTCCCTAGCACTAGATGATACTAGACCTGCCTCGAGATAACATGAATACATCAATGAAATTGTACAAATTTAATATGAACAAAACGTTCTCTTTGTTGTATTTTTTCATGAGTATAATATTCAATTCATTTAGATAATTTTATTTATATACATGTTACAGAGTGTTGATCAAGGAAACCACCCGGTGGCCGATTAGATGAAAACAGCCTTAGGGAAACGGGTATACCTGATTGTAATTAAACAATTTAACTACATCAAAATGTTTTATTTTTATGTTCTTACATTTAGATAATTTTTTATATGTTTTTGATACAGGGTGATGTAAGGGGCATCTCCCTTTTAGTAGATCGGAGAAGGTCCCCTATAACCATTTATCCATTAGTAGATGACCATCGAGGAAGCAGGTATAACTCATTGGAATTGTACAAATATAATATGGATCATAATGTTTTTTTTAATGTATTTTTCGTGTGTCTATTGGTTTCATTCTGATAATTTTTTCTACTTCTTTTTGGCAGGGGGGTGATCGAGACAATTCCCTAGCTGTGGATCAGATGACATCAACAACAAGGCATCAAGTAAACCTAATTGTAATTTTATGAATCTATCATGATCGATATGGTTTTTTAATATACTTTTTTCCTCAGTCTATTGATTTCACGTCGGTAATGTTTTATATATTTTCTTTGCATACCATTGATTCAGTGTATGAACCAACGTCTAAGAAATCAATAGCTTTAGATGTGGATGAGTTGATATGTGATGCTAGCATTGTTTCTTCTCTAGACCTGATTAATATGATAGATAAGGGCTTGAGAAAAAATAATGAGGATATCCTTTGTCTGCTATTTATTTAGCCACATAAATATGAGATTAAATCCAAGGTTGATGTTTTTGTAAAGGGATCGCATGCCTTGCAAGTAAGTTGTGGAATCCTTAATCATAATATAAATTCATTTAGTAATTTATAATTTTTACTTGTATATGACGGTGAACTTATAAAATATGGTTTGTATATACAATATTTTCTGCGACCACAAAGTAGTGGTCAAGGCGGTGTTGACACCAGTAATGCTCATGGAGATTTGTCACATGAAAAAATGAATGCATGTACATCTCATGTGACATTTTTGTCAACTAAAAATTCATCAACATGTTCCATGACACCCCCTGGGTCAGTTGTGAGTGCGCCTGCTAGTGATCGATGCATGCCAGATAATGTAGAAGAAGGGGTCGATGTAGAGCCTGCTAGTATTGATATTGCCGAAGCAACATTTCCTAGATAATATCATATCACTAGCACATGTACAATACAAAATAAATTCTTGGTGAATGAAGAGGTCATTCCAATAAATATAGAGAAGATCCTAGGTAATTATTATGCATTGTTCAAGTTAGTGTTTATAATTTGATTGTAATATGGCAGTAAAAAGTTTTATTTTAACTACTGATGGCATGATCTTTTTGCAGAAAATGACGTTCTTATAAAAATCTAAGTGATTTGTCCTTCAAGATATTTGGTCCCACCATCTGCACAAGGTGGGACAAACAAATAAAAAATTTAAAATATGATCTCACTAATCGGGTGGTTGGCCTGTTCGGCAACGAGACCTTTAATAAAGTCTCGGTACTAAAGAAGGTTGGAAAAAATATGAATATTGTACATGACCAATATAGGGTTCACTTGGAAATGAACCCTAGGTATGAGCGTCATCCAATGATTCCAACTAGAGAGTGGAAATCCATAGTGGAATATGGAAAGGAGAGGGCTCTATGAAAACAAGGAAAGATACCACCAGGCACAGGAAGGTATGCAATACTTTCCACAATGTAATTCTAAACCTTATTATTATTAATTTATATATATAATTTGGAACATATAACATATTTCAACACTTTCATAGGTTGTTTGATCAAAGGTTAGAAAGGCAATACAAGAAAAAATTGGTCATCACAAGCTTACGCCTGGTGGTTATTTGAATTTGGTAGAACGAATTGTAACTATGGAAAAACCAATAATTCACCCAAATAATAAATTGATTTTTTTTTAATTGCATCACAAAAGGTAAACTCATGACATTATCTAAATATGCAGGCTGAACAATTCAAAGAAGTTCCCAGTGAGGAAGACTTGTATCTTGGATTCCAGCACGGCTTTGGAGCTGTTGTTGAATGCCGAAAAATATTGTATGGAAAAACACAGTCTTATGGTGATCCATCTTTCTCACAGGTATATAAAATCTATATAGTTTAAAGAATATTTATTACTTGTGCAATATATTCATTATTAAAACTGCCATAAAATATTGACTATGTTGTTAGCAGGAAAGAAATAATCCAATCAATGTCGAATATGGACAAAAACCAATCAAAGATCATGGTTCAAATCCTAGTAATCAATTTATTCATATGCTACAATTTTAAATATTGCATTACAGAAAAGGAACATTAATTGTAACTTTCCATGTTTCAATTGCAGATCATGTAGAGGGTCACACTGTACAGGTTGTGTACAGGTTAAGCATAGAGTACATGAATATGAAGTACATCATGTGGCCACATTAAGTAAAAAAATACCTTTGTAATGTTTTTTTTAAATGAAATACTTGTCATTATAATACCATAATATATCAATGTAACATTTTCAATTTAATGCACCAAATCTAAACCCATTTACACAAAATCCATGACAAGTTGATGAACCACCAAGAACTAAACAACAAGTTCCAGATCATGAGTTTCTTCTTGATTTTGCAAAGAGAAAAAAAAAACAAGTGACTGAAGAAATACTGTGAAATTATTTTCTATAATATAATGTCATGCATATTTTTCCCCTACCAAATCAATGAATGGTTTAATGAATGTTATTTTTTATTGAGTGAATGGTAAATGCTTTTTGTGATGAAATCTGCATGTTTTCACATAATTGTTTTTCAAGTACATGCATTGGGTATGGGAAATTGAGAGTGATATGAAGCAGGGGGGGAATAAAAGATTCCACCATCATGTGGTTGGTCCCTATCAGTAGAAAATATTAAATCATTCTTGAAAGAAAGAGGAGATCAATAAATGGCTACGGTGGTGCATCTCTACAACCCACTCACGCGTCATCTAAATTTTGACAATTTCCTTAGGCTTGTTATGAAACTAAATCATATTATCCTACTTTCCAAGCCTCTGACAAGGTAAGGAATTATCCATTTCTCACTTACTTATGACAATTTGAGAAAAGGTAAAATCAAATAAACGTAAGCACAGACAGTGTATACATAAGAAATAAATTCTTACATAGTGATATTGTCAGATAAAAGTAGTTGTAATCAAGTTCCACAAAACTATTTATGTTCAAGGTCCATTTTCATTTGAAAGACATAGTGGATCCTATAGATCTCTGCACATCTTGTCTCTTTACCTAGGATTGCAATTAGGATATAAACCCTAGTTGTGGGCGTAAATCAATATAGAAATGAGTAAGGGTTTCACACACTCTTGTGTATACCATGTTGAGGCATAAGTGACTGCAAGGATGAAATTGAACCAACCAACAAACCCCAATTCTTGTAATAAACAAGGATAAAAACAATGCTAGGGTAGCACAACATTACAACCTATGAAGTGTATTAGAGATTATTTATGGGGTAGTACTATGGGAATAATACATAAGTGTGCTTGAGAGAAGATTCAAACCAATAACAGGAGAGTTCGAGGTGCTCATAGTCTAAATCACTTGTATTCAAGAGATTAGGAAATTCGCATGAGGCATGGGTCCTTTCCTAGTTTATGCCAAATGTAAAATTCTGTCATTCAGCTAGGATTTGGTGGGGTTTTAGTTGTCATTATGGTAAATTTATCAATAATTCATTGAGTGAATACCTTACCATATGTGTTGTAATAGGTACAATGTTATAATTTAATCTTTGCATTTATTATTTATAATGGAACTAGGATGAAAAAAAATTATTGCATCTATCAGATTTCATCTAATTTGTTCTACAAGCTAAGGCAATAAATGAATTGGTGATGTTTTTTAATTCACGAGTTTGTTAGAAAAATAATGTATCTGTTCTATCTCTTATCATCATTTTTTGTGGTACTAATAATATTTGTAATATGATGTAGTTGTGAGGGACCCCGCATGAGGTATTTCCATCCAAATAGAGAATTTGGAGAGGATTTTAACTATAAATATCTAGGTTTAACAAAAGCGCAAGTAAGGTAAGTTCAAGATTCCACCACCTCTAAACGAGATGCTATATTTTGATCTTTTCCAATTCTTGTTATTATCTTGATTTCCCATGAGTACCCATATGTGGTGCAGGATATACAAAACTTGTACTTCGTAAGCTGCAAGCATAGGAAGCATCAGTAGAACTTGATAAAATGGTAGGTTATTTAAAGTAACATGTTGTATTATGGACATGAGTATATTCATGGGAAGATATATAATATATATTGACATGGTGTGTGGCAGGCCTCATATATAGCTTCATACTTGGGGTGTCAAGCTTGTCACAAATGGTCCTAAAGACCTGTTTGACTGGGTCACTATACAACTTACAAAACTTAATGATCAACATGATGTTTTATAACTTTTGAAACTGGCATCCCTTTCTCTAAATGTATGACATATTGTACTAGTTGTCCATATTTTTCTATAATCATTGTCTTAGGAATATTTCATTTAAAATTATATGGATACTATGAAAATTCATACTAGTGCATATCCCTCATACATCCAGCCCATTGAAACTAAACATGCCACTATTCTCCATCTTTAAAAGTATCCAAAAATATATTTGTTCCTATTGTAAACATTCAGTCACCATCTCATTTACCACCATGCTGAAATTGATATTACTAAAATATATAAGAAGATAGGCTCTATTCTTGATCTGAGATCTATGAATAACATGTATCGTATACACTCTACTATATGATCATCCCACATCAAATGCATATCCTATATATATTTTATGCTAACTAATCCTTATGTTTATAATTATTTAGCCATGCATGCCTCATCTTAAAATAAAAATTTACATGGCATATTAAAAAAAACTTCAAAACCCATCCTTTACATCATCCATCCCAAAGAAAGTTAATTGTCCTAAAGACCATACACCTATTCATAAATTTTAAAGACTCCTCCCGACTTCAATATTTAACTAACCCTTATTCATGCTCGAGGCGTCTAAAAACTTAAGTCTTGGATGGAGATGTAGAAAACATAAAATGTGTAGAGCTGCAAACGCAAACATTGTATGGAGATCACCTAGTTTTAGAAGCTAAATCCATTGAGGCATAAGTGGAAAATATCAAAGTTAACTGCAAAACACATAGGTGTATATCTGAAAGAACAAGAAAGGGGAAATGGAAAGAGTGATAAAAGAAATGTAGTGTAATTGTATATTTTATAAAATGTAGAGCCTACTTTACAAAATAGATGCCCCGGTAATTTATACCGTAAGTGGGGAAGAGAGGTGACTTTTCAAGTCACCTCTTAGTTTATTTACATTAATTAACCTAGCTTATANTATTTCCCTTAAGGAAGCTTTGTCCTCAAAGCTTATTTGACGACAATGAATATGTGAACTATCACAACGTCTCTGATGTGGACATATGTATGGGTTTTTACTGGCAGGTTTTGTCCTTGGTTCTATTTCGATTATGTGTTCATTTTTTCTATTTGTTGGGAGCGCCATAGGTAACTCTTGAAACACCTTGCGATGTTTTCGAATTAGCTCTTGTGTCTCTAGTTGTTTGTCCATATCTCCTTCACTTGTTAGAATCTCCATTTCTTGATATTAAGGTATGTATGTTGGTACATATTTCCAACGTAGCCTTTCCATCTGATGTGATGTAACCAGTTTCGTTAGAGGTGGTTGGAACCCATATAATTTGTGTGTTTTCCCGAATGCATGGAATTCAATAAAATCTTCTTGGTGATTTGCAGAGTATGTACCCAAGGTTTGTAACCATTGTATTTCTAATACTGCGTTGATTTCGGCTAGTGGTACCGCAAAGAAATATGATTCTAAGTTATATTCTTGCATTTGTAACTTAATCTTGTGACATTTTCCCACATTTTCAATCTTCTTGCCATATTCCACCATAACTTCCATGTTAGGTACTAGACAGATAAATAAGTTAAATACTTTAGCAAGGTTGACGTTAACGAAGTTATGGGTGCTGCCAGAGTCGATGAGAACTGTGACGTTATTATTTTTTATATGTCCTTTAATCGTCAATGTTTCTGGTTGGGATATTTCGGTAATAGCGGCTAATGAGATTTGTGGGGAGTTGTCCTTGATTCCTGGGTCGTAGTCTTGCTGGCTATTCACATTGTTCTCAATTGGTTCATTGACTGATATCTCTGCTTCACAAGCATATAATTTCTTTTGTAAGCATCTGTGCTTAGGATCCCATTTGTCTCCACAATACTTACATTTTCCTTCTTTTATTCTCTGGGTCTCTAAACTAGGATTTGTTCCTCCCCTAAGTTGAGGAGGTATATATCTTGGATTTCCTATGTATCCTGATTAGAGGGGGTTCTTTTTGGAGTCATCTTGGTCAAAATTTGTATGAACAAATTTGCTTTCAATGATCCTTGCTTTATGTCATGCTTCTTCCATGGTAGAGATGTTGTGTAACTCTAGTTCATCACGGATGTGTCATTTTAGACTATGTATGTAGGTCTGTATTCGTTGGTCATCGGATAACTCTGGGACTCAATTTGACATTGCTTCCCATTCACAGGTGTACTCATCGACACTGTTTTTTGTTGTAACCTTGTGATTTTGGCAAAGAGGTGTTTTTCTTCAATGCCTTGGAATATTTTGATGAGGTCATTCCTGAAGCTAACCCAGTTGTAAGAACATATTCTTGCAGTATTCTTCCACCATAAGTACTAGTTGTAAGCGTTGCCTTCTAGATGCATGGAGGCATATTTAATTTTCTCACCATCGTAATGGATGTTGTGGATGTCTAGGTATTCCTCACCTTTGTTAATCCATGCTATACAGTGTCTCTCATCCCCGTCATATTTGGGTAACTCAACTTTCACCTATATTTGACGTACTTGTGTATATCATTTTGAGGACAACATGTTGAATAAAGGGTCCGACTGCTCTAGTGTTCTGGGAGAGTTTGGTTACGAATCATTTGCCATTTGTAATCTATCAAAGATTGCGGTTAAAACTACTTGGTTTTTCTTTTGGTATTCCTGTAGAGTGAGGAAACTATTCTTAAATCATGACGTAAATTGTGTCCAGTTTGATGTCAAATTGTCACTCGTCTGTTTGATTTTTGCATGGAGTTGCTCATAGTTCTTGTTAATTTTCTCATTGATTTAATCGAACCGAGCGTCCATTGATCTAGTGATTGGTGGAATTTTCTCGACGCTAAACATGTATTTATTTTTATTCAATGTACGATGCCAACTCGCCACAATATATATATATATAAATTTTATATATTTATAATAATAGTAATAATTATTATGATATAGTTTCTTTTGTTTTTTTTAAATAATAATAATATTAATAAACATTTTTATTAATAAATATTATTAATAAACAAAGTATATTAAATAATATTTATTATAAGAGTGGCTCGTGGATGAATGTGGAAGATGGAGGTGACCATTGGGAGGCAGAACGACGGCGATAATGGAGCAGTGAAGGTGATGTGGTTCGGGATGTGGAGGAAATGGGATGGTAGAGAGGGATTACAATGGGAGAAGGAACTAGTAGAGAGGTGTGGAAGGAGGGAGAATGGTGGAGAATGGTGCAGGGTGACTAAGAGGAGACGCGGATGGAGCAGCAGCATGAGGAAGCATTGAGTGGAGAGGATGATGGGTGATGGAGGGGCGACGTTAAGGAGTAGAACACCGACGATTGAAGGGATGATGGGACGTGGCAAGCAAGTGCATAGAATGGTGGAGGGAGCTGGTGCATGTGGAAGAAGAAGGTTCGCATGGAGAGAATAGAAGGATAGAGAGCATAGGATGGAGGATAGGGGTGGAGTAGGTGCATGGGGGTTGGAGGATGGAGCAAGAGGATGGGGAGTGATGGGAGTGGTGGAGGAGGATGGAGAGGCTGGACTAGCGAGGCGATGGAAGCCATGTGGTGTGGCAATAGTGTGGCATGCAGCGTGAGAACGGGAAAGGTAAAGAGGAGGTGGGTGTAGCGGAGGTGGGAGTGGCGGTGGGATGGTACCGAGAGCCGAGAGGCTCTGATACCAATGAAAGAGAAAGAACGAGGAAATGGATAGATTCATAAGAGAAATTTAGTGTAATTGTATATTTTATAAAATGTAGAGGCTGCTTTACAAAATAGATGCCCCAGTAATTTATACCGTAAGTGGGGAAGAGAGGTGACTTTTCAATTCATCTCTTAGTTTATTTACATTAATTACCCTAGATTATAATTAAATTTAGTTTTTGTTACAATATCTCACAAAGGAATAAAGGAGTGGGGTTTAGTGTCTAGTGCAAGATGAAAATCGAGTATGCACCACCATAATCAATGAACACTTCTCATTAATATCAACTCATATCCATCATATCTTCTTATTAATATCAACTCATATTCATGAGTTAAAAGAGCATTTTGTAACCTCATGCTCAACACATAAATCCATTATGCTTATATGAAACACCACATGGTCCCAATTGGAATATGGATATAGAAAATATGCTGACATGAGATCAAGAATGTAGTTCAAAATTAATGTTAACATCTTTCCAAAAGGATTCACCCCACAAGGATGACCATACATATAATCTGAGCTACATACATATTTGGTGCAAAACTTGTGAATACATAGGTAACCCCAATACACCACCATATCAACATGTCACCAATTCCAAATCCCACCTTACAATACTACAAGGTATATCCAATACATTTCCATCTATTAATCTAAGGAATCATAGTGGAATGAGAAATGATCACAATGTCAATAGAGACATAGAGTCACAATTTAAGGTAAGAAACAACACACACTAAGGTTTCATGAGTGATATCACCTGCCACACCATAGAAATGGTATTTTATTTTTCTAATTCTTAATCGTGGTCGATTAATAAATGACCATTCCCACGATATCCGATAAGTATGCCATACCAATGATGAAAAATGTTGTTGGTTTTCCTATTTTCTATTTGTATATGCGTCGATTATGGCATCGATTATCCAATGGGTTTGACATCAGATATCGTTCCTTCCATAAAGTATTGGGTGTTGAATATCTGACGTGTATATGGTCGAATATCTGACATACATATGTTACATATCAGATGTGTATATTAAGATATTTGTGGTTAGATATCCGACAATGACATGCTAGATATCGGACGATACCATTCAGTTGTCAAAGGTCCAATGAAAATCAACCAACATTTATAAAAGTCTAGGCTGGTCAAAATTTCGACATGTTATTGTCGAAAATCGAACATATATGTCGTCATATTTTTGTTTCGATTTGGTTGTTTGTTTCTACAAAGTCATAATCCTCCTAGCACTTAGTGAGGTAGTGTTTTATAAGACATAACACATGTGTTTGTCATCCATGATTATAAACACTCGTAAAGAGAGTTCTTACTCCACTTATTAATGGAACCACCTACAATTTAAAAAACTTTATTCCAAAATAATTTAAATAAGGAATAAATGATAAAATATAATCAACATCCCTCTTTAACTTGCAAAGGATACAACAATTAAGTCCATTAGATTTTCATTCTTAACCATTTTTCCAAGTGAAAACATTGTTGGGTGAGCAAAGTGAAAAGTCTAAATTTGAGTGAAGTTTCGAAATCATCGTGCATGGCCAAAGCTTATCCCTAGTTATATCATCAATTTATGGATTTATATTCTAATTTACCAAAACAAAAAGATAAATAACTTAATTTCATCATAATTAAACACTAATATATTATATAGAATGAATTTTTTTATGACAAATCTATGAAGACTTCCTTTCTTTTTCAGTAAAAAAAACTTGATTTTGAACTCAAATTAATTATACCAATATACTTACTAAGAACTTAACAAACCACTTAAAAAAAAAAACTTCCTCTCAACACCCTAAACTAAAACCAATTGAATGTATAAAAAAACATGATTAAATTATTTACATCAAATTATCTGTCTAATTAAAAACATCGTCTTCTTAACTAGTAATAAAAAACTTATTCTACAATATATACATCAAATCACGTGTCATTAATATGATACATTTAGACATTTTTATATTATAAATTTTAATGTGCTAGGCCTAAGACTAATACAAACACACATTATAATCAAAATGATCACCTATCCTTACAAGCTATGTCATTATGTGTAATGAGACACCTCACCATTATAAAAAATGAATTTGTTTCCTTTTGGATATTGTTTACATTAAGATTCACTATTTGACGATTTGAATATACTACCTTCAGCATTACCTGTAAAAATATCATTTGTTTTTACATCATATGTCAATGCAACTGTTTTTGGTTGAGATTCTTTTCGAAGGTCGAAGTTCGAATTTGATGTACAAATGGATAAATTTATATTTCCTAAACATTCTCCGGTGTCTAAGCTGCTTATATTAATTATCCTTTCTGCTCCTTCACAATATTCACCTCCTAAATTAAATATAAATAATACAAGTTAGTAAATTATAATAGTAGCTTATCTAAATATAGATATTAAAGATAAATAAAAATTATTTACGATAATTTACTAACCTGGAATAGAATAATGAACCAGATTTGTTGTAATAATAATATCTTCATCTTCTGTTATATAAGTGGCCCACTTTGTTATTTGTTTTTTGCACACTTCTAAAACGTACTTCAAAATTCTGTCAATTACTGAAACAACCTTTAAGTAGATAAACATAATAATTTTGATCTAATGACTAGGGAAAACCCAAACTCCCTAGGAAAACCCTAGAAAGAAATTTTTCATTAAAGGAGAAAATCTCAGAACTTTTCCAACAAATCAGAAAAAATATTCTTCTTACCGTGACAGGAAAAATTTCCAAAACCACATTAACATCAAATTCCCTCGAAAAATGTGCCAGCAAAACAATACGGACTTTTGTACCTTCACATGTGCGAGTACGAACTGTATGTATTTGTCACACGTGTAGGTGTCTGGACTGTCCTTTCTGTACTTTTTGCTTCCTTGAAATTTGTTCCATAGACAACAATAAATTTTGTATGACCTGTCATTATTTTTTAGTACTTTCTTCGTCAAGAAATTTTCCAAAACATGGCTATACAGACAACTTTAGACTGTAATTAATGCTGATGTACTTTCTGCATTAAATGCTGCCCCACTTGCATTGGAAATTATGGCAAGGTTTTTCCTTCTCTCCTTTGGTCTTCAATATCTCTCTCTGTTCATTATGGTGAGTGTACTTTATTTTTCCTCTCTCATTGTTTTATACTTTAATTTTGTAACCACCTTCATCAACTACCTAATATAGGGTTGAAGATCATTTACAAAATCAAGGTTCAACAATTTATCTCACTTTTTAATAATTAAAAATATTTAATTATTAAATACATCATTTAAGTGAGATCCATTTTTCTAAAGTATAAAAACACATTTACTTTATTTACATAAATGTCACTTTGTTACATAAATACATAAGGAAAAAAAATTTTGGTCCTCTCATCACACTCACACCCAAAAACATGCTAGGAATTTAAGAGTTAACTTTTCAAAACGTATACATCTTTGTAATAGTACAAATATAATTTGAAAAAATAATTTTTTTTTATTGTGTTTTTTCATGAGTATATTTTTTTGGTTTACATAATTTTATTTTTATATTTGTTGCAGCATGTTGATCGTTGAAACTTCCCGACTACTGATAAGAAAATAGAAGCCTCGGGGCAATAGGTATACCTGATTGTGATTGTACAATTTAAATGCGTCAAAATGTTTTCTTATTATGTTGTTTCTGTGAGTATTTTGGTTTCACTTGGATAATTTTTTCTATGTTTTTAAAGCGGGGTGTTGTAAGGGGAACCTCCCTAGCACTAGATGATACCGGACCTGCCTCGAGATAACATGAATACATTGATGCAATTGTACAAATTTAATATGAACAAAAAGTTCTTTTTGTTGTATTTTTTCATGGGTATAATATTCTATTCATTTAGATAATTTTATTTATATATGTGTTGCAGAGTGTTGATCGAGGAAACCACTCGGTAGCTGATCAAATGAAAATAGCCTTAGGGAAACGGGTATACCTGATTGTAATTAAACAATTTAAATACATCAAAATGTTTTCTTATTATGTTCTTACATTTAGATAATGTTTTATATGTTTTTGATATAGGGTGATGTAAGGGGCATCTCCCTATTAGTAGATCGAATAAGGTCCCCTATAACCATTTGTCCTATGAGTAGATGACCATCGAGGAAGCAAGTATAACTCATTGGAATTGTACAAATATAATATGGATCATAATGTTTTTTTTAATGTAGTTTTTTGTGTGTCCATTGGTTTCATTCTGATAATGTTTTCTACTTCTTTTTGGCAAGGGGATGATTGAGGAAATTCCCCAACTGTGGATCGGATGACATCAACAATGAGGCAGCAAGTAAACCTGATTGTAATTTTATGAATCTATCATGATCGATATGGTTTTCTAATATACTTTTTCCTCAGTCTATTGATTTCACGTCAGTAATGTTTTATATATTTCTTTTGCATACCATTTATTCGGTGTATGAACCAGCATCCAAGAAATCAATAGCTTTAGATGTGGATGAGTTGATGCGTGATGCTATCATTGGTTCTTCTCTAGACTCGATTAATATGATAGATAAGGGCTTGAGAAAAATTAATGAGGATATCCTTTGTCTGCTATTTATTTAGTCACAGAAATATGAGATTAAATCCAAGGTTGATGTTTTGTAAAGAGATTGCATGCCTTGCAAGTAAGTTGTGGAATCCTAAATAATAATATAATTTCATTTAGTAATTTATAATTTTTACTTGTATATGATGCTGAACTTATAAAATATGGTTTGTATTTACAAGATTTTCTGTGACCACAAAGTAGTGGTCAAGGCGTTGTTGACACCAGTAATGCTCGTGGAGATTTATCACATGAAAAAAATACTGCATGTACATCTCATGTGCCATTTTTGTCAACTAAACATTCATCAACATGTTCCATGACACCCGTTGGGTCAATTGTGAGTGCACCCACTAGTGATCGATGCACACCATATAATGTAGAAGAAGGGGTCGATGTAGAGCCTGCTAGTATTGATATTGTTAAAGCAACATTTCCTAGATAATATCGTGTCACTAGAACATGTACAATACAGACTAAATTATTGGTGAACGAAGAGGTCATTCCAATAAATATAGAGAAGATCCTAGGTAATTATTATGCATTGTTCAAGTTAGTGTTTATAATTTGATTGTAATATGTCAGTAAAAAGTTGTATTTTAACTAATGATGGCATGATCATTTTGTATAAAATTATGTTCTTATAAAAATCTAAGTGATTTGTCCTTCAAGATATTTGGTCCCACCATCTGCACAAGGTGGGACAAACAAATAAAAAATTTAAAATATGATCTCACTAATCGAGTGGTTGGCCTGTTCAGCAATGAGACCTTTAATAAAGTCTCGGTCCTAAAGAAGGTTGGACAACATATGAATATTGTACATGACCAATATAGGGTTCACCTAGAAATGAACCCTAGGTATGAGCGTCATCCAATGATTCCAACTAGAGAGTGGAAATCCGTAGTGGAATATGGAAAGGAGAGGGCTCTGAGAAAACAAGGAAAGATACCACCAAGCACAGGGAGGTATGCAATACTTTCCACAATGTAATTCCAAACCTTATTATTATTAATTTATATATATAATCGGGAACATATAACATATTTCAACACTTTCATAGGTTGTTTGATCAAAGGCCAGAAAGGCAATACAAGAAAAAATTGGTCATCACAAGCTTGCGCTTGGTGGTTATTCAAATTTGGTAGAACGAATTGTAACTATGGAAAACCCAATAATTCACCCAAATTATAAATCAATTTTTTTTAATTGCATCACATAAGGTAAATTAATGACATTATCTAAATATGCAGGCCGAACAATTCAAAGAAGTTCCCACTGAGGAAGACTTGAATCTTGGATTCCAACATGAATGGTGAAAAATCTTGTATGGGAAAACACAGTCTTGTGGTGATCCATCTTTCTCACGGGTATATAAAATATATATAGTTTAAAGAAGATTTATTACTTGTGCAATATATTCATTATTAAAATTGCCATAAACTATTGACTCTATTTTTAGTAGGAAATAAATAATCCAATCAATGTCGAATATGGACAACAACCAATCAAAGATCGTGGTTCAAATCCTAGTAATCAATTTATTCATATGCTACAATTCTAAATATTGCGTTACAGACAACGAACATTAATTGTACCTTTCCATGCTTCAATTGCAGATCATGTAGAGGGTCACACTATACAGGTTGTGTACAGCTTAAGCATAGAGTACATGAATATGAAGTACATCATGTGGCCACAACAAGTAAAAAAATACCTTTGTAATGTTTTTTTTAAATGAAATACTTGTCATTATAATACCATAATATATCAATGTAACATTTTCAAATTAATGCATCAAATCTAAACCCATTTCCACAAATCCATGACAAGTTGATGAACCCCCAAGAACTAAACAACAAGTTCCACATCATGAGTTTCTTCTTGATTTTGTAAAGAGAAAAAAATAAAAACAAGTGACTGAAGAAATACAGTGAAATTATCTATACTATAATGTCATGCATATTTTTTCCCTACCGAATCAATGAATGGTTTAATGAATGTTATTTCTTATTGAGTGAATGGTAAATTTTTTTTTATGATGAAATCTGCATGTTTTCACATAATTTTTTTTCAAGTACATGCATTGGGTATGGGGAATTGAGAGTGATATGAGACGAGGGGGAATAAAAGCTTCCACCATCACGTGGTTGGTCCCTATCAGTAGAAAATATTAAATTATTCTTGAAAGAAAGAGGAGATCAATAAATGGATATGGTGGTGCATTTCTACAACCCACTCACGTGTCATCTAAATTTTGAGAATTTCCTTAGGCTTGTTATGAAACTAAATTATATTATCCTGCTTTCCAAGCCTCTGACAAGGTAAGGAATTATCCATTTCTCACTTACTTATGACAATATGAGAAAAGGTAGAATCAAATGAAAATAAGCACAAACAATATATACATAAGAAATAAATTCTTACATAGTGATATTGTCAGATAAAAGTAGTTGTAATCAAGTTCCAAAAAACTATTTATGTTCATGGTCCATTTTCATTTGAAAGACATAGTGGATCCTATAGATCTTTGCACATCTTGTCTGTTTACCTAGGATTTCAATTAGGACATGAACCCTAGATGTGGGCATAAATCAATATAGAAATGAGTAAGAGTTTCTCACACTCTCGTGTATACCATGTTGAGGCGTAAGTGACTGCAAGGATGAAATTGAACCAACCAACAAACCCCAATTCTTGTAATAAACAAGGAGAAAAAAATTGTTAGGGTAGCACAACATTACAACCTAAGAAGTTTATTAGAGATGATTTATGGGGTAGTACTATAGGAAGAATACATAAGTGTGCTTGAAATAAGATGCAAACCAATAACATGAGAGTTCGAGGTGCTCATAGCCTAAGTCACTTGTATTCAAGAGATTACGAAGTTCACATGAGGCATGGGTCCTTTCCTAGTTTATGCCAAATGTAAAATTGTGTCGTTCAGCTAGGATTTGGTGGGGTTTTAGTTGTCGTTATGGTAAATTTCTCAATAATTCATTGAGTGAATATCTTACCATATGTGTTGTAATAGGTACAATGTTAGAATTTAATCTTTGCATTTCTTATTTATAATGGAACTAGGATGAAATTTTTTTATTACATCTATCAGATTTCATCTAATTTGTTCTAAAGCTAAGGCAATAAATGAATTGGTGATGTTTTTCAATTCACGAGTTTGTTAGCAAAATAATGTATCTGTTCTATCTCTTATCATCATTTTTTGTGGTATTAATAATATTTGTAATATGATGTAGTTGTGAGGGACCCTGCATGTGGTATTTCCATCCAAATAGAGAATTTGGAGAGGATTCCAACTATAAATATCTAGGTTTAACAAAAGCGCAAGTAAGGTAAGTTCAAGATTCCACCACTTCTTGTAAACGAGATGCTATATTTTGAGCTTTTCCAATTCTTTTTATTATCTTGATTTCCCATGGGTACCCATATGTTGTGTAGGATATACAAAACTTCTACTTCGTAAGCTGTAAGCATAAGAAGCATCAGTAGAACTTGATTAAATGGTAGGTTATTTAAAGTAACATGTTGTATTATGGACATGAGTATATTCATGTGAAGATATATAATATATATTGACATGGTGTGTGGAAGATGTCATATATAGCTTCATCCTTGGGGTGTCAAGCTTGTCACAAATGGTGATAGCGACCTATTTGACTGGGTCACTATACAACTTACAAAACTTAATGATCAACGTGATGTTTTATAACTTTTGAAACCAACATCCGTTTCTCTACATGTATGACATATTGTACTAGATTGCCATCTTTTTCTATAATCATTGTCTTAGGAATATTTCATTTAAAATGATATGGATAGTACAAAAATTTCATACTAGTGCATATCCCTCATGCATCCAACCCATTGAAACTAAACATGCCACTATTCCCCATCTTTAAAAGTATCCAAAAATATATTTTTTCCTATTGTAAACATTCAGTCACCATCTCATTTACCACCATGCTGAAATTGATACTACTAAAATATATAAGAAGATAGGCTCTATTCTTGATCTGAGATCCATGAATAACATGTATCGTATACACTACTATATGATCATCCCACATCAAATGCATATACTAAATATATTTTATGCTAACTAATGCTTATGTTTATAATTTTTTAGCCATCCATGCCTCATCTCAAAATAAAAATTTACATGGCATATTAAAAAAAATCTGAAACCCATCCTTTACATCATCCATCCCAACAAAATTTAATTGTCCTAAATTCCATACACCTATTCATAAATTTTAAAGACTCTTCCCCACTTCAATATTTGACTAACCCTTAGTCATGCTCAAGGAGTCTAACAACTTAAGTCTAGGATGGAGGTGTAGAAAAATTAAAATGTGTAGAGGAGCAAACGCAAACATTGTATGGAGATCACCTAGTTTTAGAAGCTAAAACCATTGAGGCATAAGTGGAAAATATCAAATTTAACTGTAAAACACATAGGTGTATATCTGAAAGAGCAAGAAAGGGGAAATGGAAAGAGTCGTAAGAGAAATGTAGTGTAATTGTATATTTTATAAAATGTAGAGCCTACTTTACAAAATAGATGCCTCGGTAATTTATACTGTAAGTGGGGAAGAGAGGTGAATTTTCAAGTCACCTATTAGTTTATTTACATTAATTAACCTAGCTTATAATTAAACTTGGTTTTTGTTACATTGTATTTCCCTTAAGGAAGCTTTGTCCTCAAAGCTTATTTGACGACAATGACTACGTGAACTATCACAACATCTCTGATGTGGACATCTGTATGGGTTGTTACTCGCAAGTTTTGTCCTTGGTTCTATTTCGATTATGTGTTCATTTTTTCTATTTGTTGGGAGCGCCATAGGTAACTCTTGAAACACCTTGTGATGTTTTTGAATTAGCTCTTGTGTCTCTGGTTGTTTGTCCATATGTCCTTCACTTGTTAGAATCTCCATTTTTCGATATTAAGGTATGTACGTTGGTGCATATTTCCAACCTAGCCTTTCCATCTGATGTGATGTAACCAGTTGTGTTAGAGGTGGTTGGAACCCATATAATTTGTGTGTTTTCCTGAACGCATGGAATTCAATAAAATGTTCTTGGTGATTTGCAGTGTATGTACCCAAGGTTTGTAACCATTGTATTCCTAATACTACATTGATTCCTCCTAGTGGTACCATAAAGAAATCTGATTCTAAGTTATATTCTTGCATTTGTAACTTAACCTTGTGACATTTTCCCACATTTTCAATCTTCTTGCCATCTTCCACCATAACTTCCATGTTAGGTACTGGACAGATAAATAGGTTAAATACTTTAGCAAGGTTGACGTTAATGAAGTTATGGGTTCTTCCAGAGTCGATGAGAACTGTGATGTTATTATTTTTTATATTTCCTTTAATCGTCAATGTTTGCGGTTGGGAGATTCCGATAAGAGTGGCTAATGAGATTTGTGGGAAGTTGTCCTCAATTCTTGGGTCATAGTCTTGTTGGCTATTCAAATTGTTCTCAATTGGTTCATTGACTTATATCTCTACTTCACAAGCATATAATTACTTTTGTAAGCATTTGTGCTTAGGATCCCATTTGTCTCCACAAAACTTACATTTTCCTTCTTTTATTCTCTGGGCCTCTAAACTAGGCTTTGTTCCTTCCCTAAGTTGAGGAGGTGTATACCTTGGATTTCCTATGTATCTTGATTGGAGGGGGTTCTTTTTGGAGTCGTCTTGGTCGCCATTTGTATGAACTAATTTGCTTTCAATGATCCTTTCTTTATGTCATCATTCTTCCATGGTAGAGATGTTGTGTAACTCTAGTTCATCACGGAAGTGTCGTTTTAAACAGTATATGTAGGTCTATAGTTGTTGGTCATTGGATAACTCTGGGACTGAAGTTGACAACGCTTCCCATTCACAGGTGTACTCATCGACACTGTTTTTTATTGTAACCTTGTGATTTTGGCAAAGAAGTATTTTTATTCAATGCCTTGGAATATTTTGATGAGGTCATTCCTGAAGCTAACCCAGTTGTAAGAACATATTCTTGCAGTATTCTTCCACCATAAGTACCAGTTGTAAGCGTTGCCTTCTAGATGCATGGAGGCATATTTAATTTTCTCACCATCGTAATGGATGTTGTGGATGTCTAGGTATTCCTCGGCTTTGTTAATCCATGTTATGCAGTGTCACTCATCCCTATTGTATTTGGGTAACTCAACTTTCACCTGTATTTGACGTACTTGTGTATATGAGCTTGAGGACAACATGTTGAATAGAGGGTCTGGCTGCTCCCGGGTTCTAGGAGAGTTTGGTTATGGATCGTTTTCCATTTGTAATCTATCGAAGATTGCGGTTAAAACTACTTGGTTTTTCTTTTGGTCTTCCTGTAGAGTGAGGAAACTATTCTTAATTCATGACATAAATTGTGTCCAATTTGATGTCAAATTATCACTCGTCCAATTTGATTTTTGCGTGGAGTTGCTCATAGTTCTTGTTAATTTTCTCATTGATTTGATCGAACCGAGCGTCCATTGATCTAGTGATTGCTGGAATTTTCTCGACACTAAACGTGGATTTATTTTTATTCAATGTACGATGCCAACTCGCTATGGTTTATATATATATATATATATATATAATTTTTTATATATTTATAATAATAATAATTATTATTATGATATAGTTTCTTTTTTTTTTAAATAATAATAATATTAATAAATATTATTAATATTAAGGTATTTTAAATAATAAATATTATTAATAAACAAAGTATATTAAATAATATTTATTATAAGAGCAGCTCGTGGATGAATGTACAAGATGAAGGTGGCCATTGGGAGGTAGAACGATGGCGATAATGGAGTAGTGAAGTTGATGTGGTTTGGGGCGTGGAGGAAATGGGATGGTAGAGAGGGAGTATAGTGGGAGAAGGAACTGGCAGAGAGGTGTGGAAGGAGGGCGGATGGTGGAGAATGGCGTAGGGTGACTAAGAAGAGACGTGAATGGAGCAGTAGGAGGAGGAAGCATTGATTTGAGAGGATGATGGGTGATGGAGGGGCAGCGTTAAGGAGCAGAATCCCGACAATTAAAGGGATGATGGGACGTGGCAAGCAGGTGCGCAAAATGGTGGAGGGAGTTGGTGCATGTGGAAGAAGCAGGTGTGCGTGGAGAGAATAGGAGGATGGAGAGCAAAGGATGGAGGATGGGGGGTGGAGTAGGTGCATGGGGGTTGTAGGATGGAGCAAGAGGATGGGGAGCGACGGGAGTGGTGGAGGAGGATGGAGAGGCTAGAGCAGGGAGGCGATGGAAGTAGCGTGGTGTGGCAGCAGTGTGGCATGCAGCGTGAGAGCGGGGAAGGTAAAGAGGAGGTGGGTGCAGTAGAGGTGGTAGTGGTGATGGGCTAGGGCTGAGAGCTAAGAGGCTCTGATACCAATGAAAGAGAAAGAACGAGGAAATGGACAGAGTCGTAAGATGAATTTAGTGTAATTGTATATTTTATAAAATGTAGAGGCTGCTTTACAAAATAGATGCCCCGGTAATTTATACTGTAAGAGGGGAAGAGAGGTGACTTTTCAAGTCATCTCTTAGTTTATTTACATTAATTAACCTATCTTATAAATAAATTTGGTTTTTGTTACAGTATCTCACAAAGGAATAAAGGAGTGGGGTTTAGTGTCTAGTGCAAGATGAAAATCGAGTATGCACCACCATAAGCAATGAACTCTTCTCATTAATATCAACTCATATCCATCATCTCTTCTTATTAATATCAACCCATATTCATCAGTTAAAAGAGCATTTTGTAACCTCATGCTCAACACATAAATCCATTATGCTTATATGAAACACCACATGGTCGCAATTGGAATATGGATAGAGAAAATAAGCTAACATGAGATCAAGAATGTAGTTCAAAATTAACGTTAACAACATTCCAAAAGAATTCACCCCACAAGGATGACCATACATATAATCCGAGCTACATATATATTTGGTGCAGAACTTGTGAATACATAGGTAACCCCAATACACCACCATATAAACATGTCACCAATTCCAAATCCCACCTTACAATACTACAAGGTATATCCAATATAGTTTCATCTATTACTCTAAGGAATCATAGTGGAATGAGAAATGATCACAACATCAATAGAGACATAGTATCACAATTTAAGGTAAGAAACAACACACACTAAGGTTTCATGAGTGATATCACCTGCCACACACTATAGAAATGGTATTTTATTTTTCTAATTCTTGATCGTGGTCAATTAATAGATGACCCTTCCCACGATATCCGATAATTATGCCATACCAATGATGAAAAATGTTGTTGGTTTTCCTATTTTCTATTTGTATATGCGTCGACTATGGCATCGATTATCCAATGGGTTTGACGTCAGATATTGTTTCTTCAGTAAAGTATTGGGTGTTGAATATCTGACGTTTATATGGTCGAATATTTGACGTACATATGTCACATATCAAATGTGTATATTAAGATATTTGTGGTCAGATATTTGACAATGACATGCCAGATATCAGACGATACCATTCGGTTGTCAGAGATCCAACAAAAATCAACCAGCATTTATAAAAGTCTAGGCTTGTCGAAATTTCGACATCTTATTGTCGAAAATCGAACATATATGTCATCATATTTTTGTTTCGATTTGGTTGTTTATTTCTACAAAGTCATAATCCTCCTAGTACTTAGCGAGGTAGTGTTTTATAAGACATAACACATGTGTTTGTCATCCATGATTATAAACACTCGTAAAGAGAGTTCTTACTCCACTTATTAATGGAACCACCTACAATTTGAAAAACTTTATTCCAATATTTTTTTAAAGAAGGAATAAATGATAAAATATAATCAACATCCCTCTCTAACATGCAAAGGATACAACAATTAAATGTGTTAGATTTTCATTCTTAACCATTTTTCCAAGTGAAAACCTTGTTGGGCGAGCAAAGTGAAAATTCTAAATCTGAGTGAAGTTTCAAAATCATCCTCCGTGACCAAAGCTTATCCATAGTTATATCTTCAATCTATGGATTTATATTCTAATTTAGCAAAACAAAAAGATAAATAACTTAATTTCATCATAATTAAACACTAATATATTATATAAAATAAAAAATTTATGACAAATATGTGGGGACTTCCTTTCTTTTTGAGTTAAAAAAAATTGATTTTGAACTCAAATTAATTATACCAATATACTTATTAAGAACTTAACAAACCACTTTAAAAAAAAAAACTTCCTCTGAGCACCCTAAACTAAACCAATTGAATGTATAAAAAAACATGATTAATTTATTTAGATCAAATTATCTGTTTAATTAAAAACATCGTCTTCTTAACTAGTAATAAAAAACTTATTTTACAATATATTACTAAAAAACTTATTATACAATATATACATCAAATCACGTGTCATTAATATGATACATTTAGACATTTTATATTATAAATTTTAATGTGCTAACCCTAAGACTAATACAAACACACATTATAATCAAAATTATCACCTATCCTTACAAGCTATGTCATTATGTGTAATTAGACACCTCACCATTATAAAAAATGAATTTGTTTCCTTTTGGATATTGTTTACATTAAGATTTACTATTTGACCATTTGAATATACTACCTTCAGCATTACCTGTAAAAATATCATTTGTTTTTACATCATATGTCAATGCAAGTATTTTTGGTTGAGATTCTTTCCGAAGGTCGAAGTTCGAATTTGATGTACAATTGGATAAATTTATATTTCCTAAACATTCTCCGGTGTCTAAGCTGCTTATATCAATTATCCTTTGTGCTCCTTCACAATATTCACCTCCTAAATTAAATATAAATAATACAAGTTAGTAAATTATAATAGTAGTTTATTTAAATATAGATATTAAAAATAAATAAAAATGATTTACAATAATTTACTAACCTGGAATAGAATATTGAACCAGATTTGTTGTAATAATAATATCTTCATCTTCTGTTATATAAGTGGCCCACTTTGTTATTTGTTTTGCAGGCGGATTCCTTGAAATTTCTTGCAGCTCTACTTTAAGGACCCTATTATCAAGATTGTATACCCCAATAGCACCTCTCTCTAAGTACACTAACAATCGTTGTGTTTTACATAGACCTATTAAATCTTGTGATTTATCTACATTAAAAATATCAGATTCATATTGTATATAATTAGGTCCACTTACATCAATCACTACTAGTGGAGATGCTTCCCATTTAACTATAATGTAATTCTCACAAACTTGAATTTTTTCAAGTTTCTTTTCATATTGTGAAAATATAGCAATATCTCTAATAAACATAGAAGGTCTTTTCTTATAAACCCTTATAATATTCTCCACATCTTCATTATCAAAGACATCTGATGTATATTGTATCATTGTGCTGTTTCCCGACCTACATACACATTGAAAACTTAATATAAAAATTTATAAATATATATTTCAAAATATAATAAAAAACAAATTTAAATTAGAAAAAATACCTCCCAATCATTAAATTACATCTCTTGTCCGGATCTATTTTAGTAATTTCAACATATTCGTCGTCTTGCCTATCTAGATCCATTAATATGAACCTACAATCAATTATAATAAAATGTGAGTTCATATATATAATAATAACAATCAAAACTTTAAGTTAAAATAATAAAATATATAATAATCAAAACTTTATGTTAAAATAATAAAATATAATTAATTAATTTTTTGTTTTTCGTGTTTATCATTGACTAAAATAAAAATTAAAAATAAATTAAAATAATTTGAATATACTAAAAAATTGATAAGCTTGATAAAAAGAAAATAAATATTGAAATATAATAAAAAGAAATAGAGTGATTTATAAATTCATATATGCATTTCTTGAGGTTCACATACAAGATTAACCTTTCATTTTAAAACTAACTAAATCACATAATTTTTTTCTTAAAAGAAATTGCATAAACGTTCTTACTAATAAAGAAATCTCATGATATTAAATACAATTACTATTACCATTTTCTTCATAATTAATGGGATAATTTCAGTTAACCCAAATAAAAAATGAAATATTAACCCAAACTTAATCTTTATTATTACAATTACAATCTATTGATTGACGTTCTTACTAATTATTTAGAAAAAATGAAATATTAACCCAAACATAATCTTTATTATTACACTTACAATAACAATCT
The DNA here is from genome assembly GCA_001517045.1 of Pseudotsuga menziesii. Taxonomy (NCBI): domain Eukaryota; kingdom Viridiplantae; phylum Streptophyta; class Pinopsida; order Pinales; family Pinaceae; genus Pseudotsuga; species Pseudotsuga menziesii. The sequence goes on from LPNX010754949.1 coordinate 38,511, forward strand.
ATTCATTGTTGTTCAAACTAATTATTTAGCAAAAAGAAGAAATTAAGTTTAAAAAATTAATATTAAATTTTTAAATCTAATATTCTTCTTTAAGTTGAATATTTGCTTCATTGTGAGACTCTACATCCCACTAGCTACATCCCACTAGGGGGATGTGTAACTCCTTCGATGCTTATAACTGGCTCAAATAAAAATAAAAATAAAATAAAAAATTTTAATATACCAATAAATTGGTGGACTTGGTAAAAATAAAATAAATATCAAAACATAATAAAAATATGTAGGCTTGATAATCAAATTAATTTTTGCCTATATATATACCAAAATAAACAAAACATTTATAAAATTAATCAAACAAATAGATCATAAATAAATAATATAAATATGTGAGCTTGATGAAATACTTAATGTAGGAGTATATATATACCACAATAAACAAAATATTTATCAAACTAAAAGAAATAAATCCTAAATTGTTTATGTATTTACGAATTGCTTGGTAAATAAACAAACATATGATTAAATTCCACAATGTGCATATCTTTATCATTTGACTTTATCAAACTAAAAGAAATAATTTCTAAATTGTTTATTTATCTACAAATTGCTTGGTAAATAAACAAATACAACTTTTTATTCCCTAAACAATATTTCCGTGTTATTATTCAACTTCTTATTGACATAAATAAATATTTGCATTGTATTTAAATATTTTAAATATACCAAAGTGTATGCCAATAGTTTGAATATATTGATAAAAATAAAATAAACATCAAAACATAATAAAAAATTGTCTACATATAATCGAATTGATTTTTGAGTATATATAGACAATAATAAACCAAACATTCATCAAATTAATAAAAAAAAATAGATCATAATATATATACAAAAATAAACCAAACATTTTTCAAATTAATAAAAAAAATAGATCATAAATAAATAATAAAAATAGGCTTCATTAATGAATTAATTTTTGAGTATAGATATACCAAAATAAACCAAACATTTATCAAATTAATCAAAGAAATAGATCGTAAATAAATAATAAAAATATATTTGTTAAGAGAATTGATTTTTGAGTATATATACCAAAATAAACCAAATATTTATCAAATTAATATAATAAATAGATCATAAACTTAATTCAAACATATGTTTAAATTCCACACTCGACATAGGTCCAAGCTTCCATAGAAGCTCAATAAGAAAGATAATATCCAAAATGTATGCCAATACATGGAAGAAAAATACAATGCCTACTCTACATATTACATGATCACTCTAATTTCCAACAAATGGAAAAGTGTACATGCATGCCATCCACAAGAGACACCTGGCGCACATGCCACATGGTGAAGGAATGGGAAATAAGAAAGCGACAAAGTAGTTGAATTGAATGCGAGGGAGAGTGGAATGCTTGCCAACCCTACAAGTATTTGTTCGGTCATTTCTCGTCTAAGCCGTAGCACTATGGATTTAATTCATGTACGTGCCAATATAGAACTCCATGATGGAAGCACTTTGAACTATGAGACTCGCTAGCCTCAATCCTGTGGGAAATTTTTTTCTCATGTATCTTCTCTAAGCTTATTTTGTTGCGAGAATACACACTAATTCGAAGAAGAAGATGCCTCGAAAATGTGATACCCCACAGAGAGGTAGCAGAGGGAGAGGACGAGGTCATCAAAACGAAACCATTAGGGACACTGAGGGGTTTGTTGAGTAGGTTTACATGTGAGTCAGAGGTTTGATCGATGAATGGAAGTCTAAGGATGTCTTATATCATCATGTATCTTGAAAAAGAGGGGGATGATTCAACGATTACTAGACTATGAAGAACATCTTAAAACTATTACCAAAAGATATGACAATAAAATGGAACATAGCTAGGGACATGGGCCAATGTATGCACACCAACATCACCTAGGAGGAAATGTAGCTAATATACCTGGAGGCTAACTCCAACCTAAGGCAATATTCGATGTTTCCCAGCACAAGAACGATGGATGACAATCGAGTCAAGAACAAGGGAGAGAAAGGTTGTGCATCCTCAACCACTGCTATGAATTCTCCATGACTGCTGCATGAGCAGAGGGGAATGGATAGAATTTTTATTCCTATTAAGTGTCTTCGCAAGACTCCAACTAGTACCATCGTTGTTCTATCGATACAAAAGAGGGAACCTTGCAACCCAGTGGAGAATTATGGACCGTGTTCAATTCTTGAAGAGACACCTAATTTCCATGTGGTATATGCAACACCATAGACATCACATCATCATCTCTGGTTCCCTCTGTGACTTATATCTTTTATGGTTTTCGTTGTTATCAAAAAGTGTTATTTTCAATCTTGTCTAGAGTCAATTTTTAGGTTGTAATATGTATGTTGACGTTTTTAGCTACAAAAAGAGAAGACGTTTATATTTCCATGAAAACCCCATGTACATTATTTTTTACAGATTGGGGAGGTGGTATGTTAGTCTAAGATCCCCATAGGATGTTTTTTTGTTGCTTTGTACTCTTCTTCTGTTAGTATGAATATAAATTTCCTTTGTTCCTTACAAAGAAAAAATACAAATGGAAAAGTGGGCATGTGTATCTAAGACAAAAGCTCAATAATAAATATTAAGATAATATATATGTCATTTGACATCCTTATCATTTCACTTCACTATTATACAACTTCTTAACGACTAAAAATTATTTACGTGTTATTATTCAACCTCTCATTGACATAGATAAATATTTGTACTGTATCACTTTGTTATTATTCATATTCTTCATGGTGTTATTTACTATCATGCTAGACATTTTTCCTATGGTTCACTGATGCCAACATTGTTTCTTCCTAATCCCCCATGCCCCATTCCCACAACTACAACCATCATAGATCCATCTTAAAAGTGGCTCTATGAAACCTACATAGGGATCAAATCTATAAAGGTGCAAACCCTTCCTCTACAATTGCACTTTAAAAGAGAGTTTGCACCTCAAGAGGGGTCCCTCTAGGTGCTTAGTAAAGCCACATTTAAGATAGATTTATGATGGTTATTAAATAAATTTATATAATACTTTCATATTATATAAAAAAAATTATGTAAATGTATTATATCATTGTTTTATTATTAAATAATAATTGTAATTCTAAAATAATATTTTACTTTTTATGTCATTGAAACTTATATTAAATATTATGTTATAAGTATTAATAAATATTATAATAATTACATTTCAAAACTATATTAATTTCTATATAATGTAAAAAGAGAATATTTAATATAAAATTAAGAATGGTAACTCACATAACGGTTAGTATTATCTTTAAGTAAAGGCATTGTGAAGCATGTTTCTTTTGTGACACACGAAGAAATGCACATTAGAATTAACATGAATCTTTGGTAAATGTTTGAATAAAGAATTTTTGAATTACAAAGTAACTCATTATAGATTATGAGAACTAAGGGTACTTGGAACTTAAGCTTTAAGAATGCAGGTGAACTGGATGATATGCTAAACTTTTTGTTTTCAAATTGGTTAGTGAACTTTAATGTTGATTTTAGTTCAAGTTAAATTTTATATATTTTTAATAGATTCATATCATAATATTAGTTAACTAAATCAATATAATTACCCGATTCTATGTCAAAAGTAATGTAGTAGCCTTGTAATGGGATATGCCTTTGATGCAAACACTTATTTATGTTTAGGTTTTTATTTAATTGATTCACCCACCGATGGATATGACAATAGTTCAATGCCTCAATTCCTTAATCGATTGAAATGAATGTTGCATTGGATGTAACTAGCACTTACAATTTTTTCTAAAGTGGGTCCACCATCATAACTAATATTACACCTACAAATAATCAATTATATTTTTCCTTGATGTGTTAGTAGACCCATTTACCAACAACAACCATTATATATTACAAATATATCATTGCTCTCCATGATTAAATATTTTTTTGAAGGTATCTTAAAAAGGTACACAAAACCACATGATACTAGATAACATCCAACTACACATAACAAATCAGGTAGAATATAAACTACACAGAGGATTCACTTATTAAACAATACCCTATCACATCCATTCTTAAAGGGTATTTTAAAATTATTAAAATAGAAGGAAATGTATTTTTCATATTAAATGAGGAAGTGGTATTTTAATCACAAAATACAGAAATTATAATACATGAGAAAGATACACGCAATAACACAATATGGTATTATAAGTAATCAAAACCAAATATTATCTAATAAGCTTCTTCTTTGGAAACCGTTATTGGGAAGAGTAGAAGTCCAATCTACTTAATAACCCTTAAAAAGGTGTAGTTGAGATACGGCCATAGTGCTACATTAATTTTAAATGTGACATTCATTCCCAATATTTACAAACTACTGAATCATTTGAGCATACATCCACACTAAAATTTATCTATGTTAGATCCCTTCCTATCTTCAAAATGTGGGGTTTCCTAGAATGTGTAAATATACACTTCTTTGTTAAGCTCATGTCATTGTTAGTATCTCGTGGATCTCTAGCTACGTATACATATCCTTTAATAAACCCAAGAGAACAAGTTTTGTCACCCATTTTCTTATAACTTGTCAACATCGTAATAAAAAATGGGCTCTCTCTCTCTCTCTCTCTCTCTCTCTCTCTCTCTCTCTCTCTCTCTATATATATATATATATATATATATATATATATATATATTCTTGTTGCATGTATCTATGCTATGAATAAATACTAATAAGGAATTCTAAGACAATTAATAGTGACGATGAATATAAGAGTTAAACTTCCCTTGAATTCAATGGCTAATGGCTCAACAATGCAACTCCTTCCCTTCATGGATATGTAAACTTGAAAGGACACTCAACAATTTGTATATTGGCTCTTCTGAGGCAGTTATAGATTCTGGGGGGTAACTCTAATTGGTCAATGAAAATATGTTTAAATGCATTTTTTTCTATTGTTTCCCTCGTATTAGTCAATACGTGCGAAAGGGGGAAGGGAGGCATATTAGATCCTTTTCTATTTTTCATTCCATCGATGTTCTTTTCCTCTCCATGCAGGAAGGGAATACATTTATACAACATTTTGATGCCATTTTGTGAGAAACTATTCTTTCTATCAATCCATTTTATTCTCCAAATATGCATTCAATGCAAGAGAAGAGTATTACTAAGTTTTAAGGGAAAAAACATAGATCTCAGGTATTTACGACTAGTCCTACGCTCACTAGCACTTTAATGTTTGTAAAAGCTAGTAATTCTAACACATGAAAGGGATTATACACACAATAAAAAATTCTAATATTATTAGTAGATTCTGCAATTATTACATAGGTAGCACTCTAATATTGTATTATAAAAGATAGTAATTCTAACACATCAAAGAGATTATACACACAATAAACAATTATGATATTATGAGTAGCTTGTGCAATTATTACATAGGAGTCCCCCTCCTTATATACGATTCTTCATGGAGTAAATCATTTCTACTTATAAATATGAGATATATTTGTTTCATAGAAATACAAAAACATAATTTGGAAGCCTGATATCCTAACATTTTGTGATTAAAGTAGTGATATAAGTATTCAAAGGAGGAGTTTGTTATAAATATTTATGGGTTTTTTATATGCATTGGCTATGGGTTTCTGGGAAATAAGTTCCTAATACCTACACAATGTAGGAAAAATCAATGGAGCTATGCTAAACATATCATCATATATAACTAATAAATTGATTCATATAGATGATGAGAAATACATAAAAAATTTATATTTGAATATATCAACGAGATTTTATCATATATAACTAATAAATTGATTCATATAGATGATGATAAATACATTAAAAAAAATTAATATTGAATATATAAATCAGATTTTACATCATTCGTATCGCATATATTTGAAAGGAATTATACTAAGTCTTTAGTTGCCATTGATCGTGCAACACTACCTACTTCATGGATGAAAGGGTGTGTTTTATTACAAGGTTTCAATGCCTCTATGGTCGAATTATTGTTTCACCATCTATTTCTACTAGTTAACATATGTGGAATGGTAGCTCTATCATTATTTCCATGCAAACACATTCCAAATGAAAGGATTCTTTCTAAAAAATTAGTCAATAAAGACCCATGGATTAGTGCATATTGGAAAAGAGATAATGATTAGTGATTTAAGGATGATGAGATGTGCAAATTCTCCTTCTTTAATCTCTAATATTTCTACATTTTTTACCTGTTGTTCATCTAATAGAACATGGAAAGAAATATAGTCGATCTCGTAGTAATAGGATTTTTGTCTAGTCATATAGACATAAATCCTATTGTCCATTATAATATATTTTACTTCAACATGGCAAACAAAACATCAACTATACTATGCTACATAGTCTCATTGAATATTTTCAAAAACAAAATGTAAGTTTGTAGAAAAAAATAACAAAATATGAATTTATGAAAATATATGTATTGAAATAAGGATGAACTAATATTTTTTTATGTTAATATTCATATGTTTTAAAAGTAAAAGTAAAGTTTAAAATTTTCTAACACTTACTAATATTATAATTAAAAAAAAAAGTTCACTCCTTGTATTATAAGATCATCTCAAATGATCGATATGCCCCTCTTACAACACAACTCGTCCTTAAATTAATATATGAAAAAAATAATACAATGAATGAGTAAAAATATTTAAAAGTTCGTTTCTGTTAAATTAAAACATCAATGATTTGATTTGAGCTCTCGAATCAAAATATCTAACATCTCTCTCAAGGAGAGTGCCTTTAAGTCTCAATGATTAAAAGTGATTATTCAGTAGAACATTTACCAAAAAAACTATTACAAAGACCGGCTTGATAAATAGAAATATAATTGAAGCTCCGGTGAGAAAGTATAATGTTGTGGATTAAAATGAGCCATTGCATTTCTTCTATGCTTATCAAAGGGAAAGGAAAAATCATATCAGTTGTAGATGCTGGTGAAGATGATACAATTACATTTTTCTTTCTTAATTGTTCAACATAATTAATTGTTGTTGAAACCAATAATGAGCTAGCGTGTTCTTTCTCCTTCTCTTAGCTAGGTTGAGATTAATAATATTAAGCATGGTTTAAAGGTGAGCAGTGCAAAGTTGTTCTAAATGGGAAAACAGGAAATCAAACACAAAGGAAGGAGATATCTAGGCATCAAAGCACACATTCTCATTATAAAATGTACAATATTTATATGAGTGTTTTTTAGATTCAACTTTTCAATGAGGTATCTTGGATTCTAAATTGAGTCTTTATCTACTCCAATAACTTTTGGTTTTCTTTTAGGAAGATAATCATTATATTCTTAACCAATATTTTTTGTCTTTGTTTACTCTACTAAGATTATGTTTTCAACTATTCCTCCCTTATTTCAAAGAAGTGTATGTGAGTCTAAAAAAGAGTGAATAACTGGAAGTGGAAAGTCATCACTTGTTAAACATATTTATCTAAACAATACAAATTATAAACAAATTAGCAAAAGCTAACATTTCCCTCTAAATACAAATTCTCTCTGAAAATATGGTTTTCACTTACCACCAACCAAAAGGGCCAAATGGCTATAAATATGAGTGGAGATTGTTTCTCAATATCATTTGTATTTTTTATTCTTTGGATTCTCTAGATACATTTTCATTGATTCTAGGGGATTCACTTGGCACATTTCCACTTTGTGAGCTCCACGTAAGCTCTCATTCACTCCTCGTCATTTCTAGTGGATTAAATTTTAGCTTAGTGGACTATATGGATCGTATAGACAACCATTAGGAATTTTGGTAATCTATGTGGATTTCAAAGGAATTCACGTGTTGTTTTTCTGTGACCGTTCCTTCGATGGTCACACTAAGGACGGGATGTGTGTGGTTCGTCCATGCGACATACTCACGTGACTGTTCACAATTGAATGACAACAACACAAGTGTTTTGCGTATATCCCATATGAATTGCCACATCACTAATCTATAAAAAGCTGCAAGGTCATGTGGGAGATGATTGTGGCACGCACGTGACATCTCTACATGGGTTGTAGGTTCTTGTGCTCGCACTTTTGGCATAAATTCCAAGCGAAAAGTCACAATATTTTGTCTTAGCATTTGACGTTTTGGAATGACATGCTCGTTGGTTTTTGTGGTTTCGTGCTTAGTATCTAATTGTTGATTATGGTAGTCATTGAATTGTATGGGTAACATCATGATATAGTGATGAATCATGTCAGAGGTCATATTGTTATTGAGCAATCCCTGTGGGATATACGTATGCTAGAGTTATGTGTATGTCCTTATATGAGTCCTTGTGAGAACTTGATGAGGAAGGTGTTGGGGATGTGGGATTTTTAGAGCGAGTCTTCTTAGTTTGATATAGTTTGATATGAGGAGGTTTCGTTATATGTGGTTGATCTGTATTTCTTGGCAAGGATTTCTATTTGATGGATTTCGAATCTTCATCTTAATTTGGCTAATTGACAAATCATTAACCAATTAGTAGACCAATATTATAAGGGTCTACTAGATTCCAAGGTTGGTGGTTAGATCAAGATTAATTATATCCAAGATCTAGAATTCAAGGTAGTGGAGATTGTGGTTCTTAGCGTGTTGGGGGGAATGAGTCCTCATTGGATTTGTGGAGGCCAGCTCATGTTGGTGGAGTAGGTTATGGGAGGAATTTAGGTTGCATGGGCACACATGTTGTTGCAGAACATGTGTGAAATGATGAATACGGTGATAAGAGAGACGGCATGGTATTTTCACTTATGTGAGAATCATGTACATATATTGTTCTAAGCGGATCCCATCACTATGCCATGCTGTGATGGTACTTCTTAGGCCACTGAGGGATCCTTAGATGACATTTTGGAGTCAAGTGATGCTTCATAATGGTGGTGAGGAGGTTAACAACATATTTATGACACACTATCTTGAGGTGTGAAGACAGAGGATGGGTACTATGGAGTCATATACATGGAGCAACATGGATTACTCTTGTAATCCTCAAAGTGCTATGCCAACTTAAACATGAAATCGTCAAGGTATGTATGAATTTTTTTGTTTATATACATGTTATGTCCACTATTACATATTTATGTTTCTATGTTTGTGTGTGTGTGTGTGTGTGTGTGTGTGTGTGTAGGGTATTGACTATTGGTTATTTTTTGATTCAGATGTTGGACCTATGCACCTATTGGTGATTACTCAAGTGATGGATGTGCCCCATCATCCAAGTCCTTGACACGGTTATCAGCAATATGGTGATCCTTCTGCTAGAAGAGAGGCATCAACATAACTAGGACTAGTGGGTGGTGGTTGTCTAGTGGGAGCAATACTAGTCACTGATGTCGCATATCTAGAGTGGTGGGTGTCTACCTTCTTTTCTAACATCGATGATTGACATTTCTTCAACGTTTGTGAGGAGTTTGTTGAGAACTACATTTGGATTCCTAGTGTCATATCCACAATCAATCTAACCAACAAAAGGTGACATCAATGGACTATGAGCTTCTAAATTTAGCCTCATTTCATATTATGAATTCATAACATTTAAATTTTGTGTGTAGATGCATAGTAAAAATATACAATAGAAATAAACTCAATCCACACACATATAGCATGCATATAAAAGAAGAATCATCACATCCATAAATTATAAACATTTCATATTCAAATACAAGAGAATACTTATCATTAAGATAAGAAGACTCAAACAATTGGTTTTGTAAGAAATATTTTCCATCCACCCTTAGGCACTCTATCCAACATATATTCTTTATGTTAAGAGGTCACCCCCAATTTGAGCTATGAGGACAACATGTCAAAGGAATGCATACAAGATTATCTCTTTCTCATACCACAACCCTTTATTCTCTCTATACTCGATGAAATGCTCATATAGAGATCAACAAGGATCTCACTCAACCCTCATAGCCTTGGCCCCTACAATACATGCCCACATAAAATCCTTCTGGGCTTAGAAATCCACTTCACTGATCCACATTTATCTTCGGTGACCCATCTTCCCATGTGCTTCTGGTGTGTGCATAGAAGCAAACAAGCCTACTATATTTTGTTGGAAAACCACTTGTATCCTTAATTCATGACTTCTTAAGAATATGTGAGTAGAAAAACTAAATGTGTAAGAGTTCCTATCTTTCGAAACCTCTCTTCTCACCCAAAACTCGTCTCATTTCCATTGAAATCTATAGATCTATCTCTAAATTTGAATTTCTGGGTTATACATAGTCTAGTAATGGTCATGAACATCAATGGAGAGCTCTATGTGATGTAGCTTCGCATGAGAGAATGACATAATGTGTGTTAACTCAATAGGATATGAGATGATGGTGAAAATACAACTAACATAGATTTTGAACACATAAGAAAGGACTCTTGATAGTTGAAAATTGACTTCCAATATTTGACATATTATCACAAAAGTTCATTCAACCCCATGCTTCAATAATTCCATGAGGTGACTTTTCCCACCAACCTCACACATACATTTAATGATTGAAAATGCTAAAAAGAAGGTGATTGGATTATTTAAAGCGCATTGACGAATTTCAATGAGTCCAAAGGTTGAAACTTGGCAACAAAGTATTTAGTTTCCCATAGGTATCCATTCATCTTCCCCTTTGGTGAAATCATATCCCCTCTAGTGCTCTTTACACAACCATCTTGGATGATTTCATTATTTTTTCTACATAATATTTACATATATTTTGAATTAGAATTACAAGCCAAACATTGTTGTGATGTCATAGATCACAGAGGGTTACCAATAATACACATTGAATCATATAGACATAACAGACATAAGAGACAAGGACATAGCTATGGGGAATAACATATTATATTATAACATGAGGGTACATACATACACAGAACTGAACTGAGTTCTCACAAGGCTTAACAACCTAAAATATGTGATTTACAAACAGTTACATATAACTTCCTGTCGGTTCACTCAACTAACACAACCTTATGTGGCCAACCTAATCTCCAATTAGTCGGCTATTCGACTAGTCGGCTCACCAACTAGCTCCTCGAACATCTCCCCCATGAACAAAATCTTTCTTCGTCACGAAGAAAAAAGGGAGGTATTTCAATAGTGTGTTGTATTAGGTATTTATTTCTGGTATTGTTTGTCTTCATGGACTATGTAGTAGGATGGTTGGTCATTTTTGCATGCACATTTCCACAATTGATTCTGCTGTAATGGTTAATTGGTGTTGAAATTCTGCTCCAACTCTGTAATACTTTCTGGATGTCGATAGTCAATGTTGTGATTCTTGATAAGGTCGACATCTTCTCCTGGATGGAAAGGTCTGCTATGCTTTCCATGTTAGGTCCCATAAATTGATATTTTTCCTCTGTTGCCTCCAATAGTCTTTTCATATGCCGGAAGATTGTATCTAGTTTATCAAGGCTTGGGAGTGCTTGATGTACCCATTGGTGTGCTTTTTTTTCTAGTTTCTGTAGTTTGGATGTTTCCAATACAGTTTGATCTTGTATCTTGTTTCTTAGTTCTTCTTCGATGCCTTTTCTTCTTTCCAGCACTTGAATTTGTTCTCGGGTCAGTTGGGTTTGCTGAAATACTTTCTCGTAATAAGTGGGCCAATCACGGAGTACTTCTTCTGTGATGACAGATTCTTCTAGGTGGTCTTGCAGCACTTTGTGAGCTTCTGTGAATGTTGTGTACTTCTGCCTTAACAGTCTGGATGTCTCCTCTTTTTGGTCTTCCTTTGTATTTAGTAGATGTGATTGTAGAGTCGACACCATGTTTTTAAATAGCTGGTATGCCTTTTCAAGTGGCTTGTCAATGTCGGCCTCTAGAGGACCCGGTATGACTGTTTGAACTAATTTTCTACATTTTGATAGAAACTCAACTTCTTCATTCTTACTTTCGTCTAGTTGTTGTCTTCTAGTCTAGCTTCTTGTTTTTTCCTCAGTGGCCAGAGTTTCTAAAAGTTGTCCCAACTCTCCATCTCTTAGCTTTGTTGCGTCAACTGCAGTAGTCAATCAAAGTTATCTAATGTGGACCATTGTCCACTTTGATTCTTTGTGGTGTTCTTTCTTCTTTTTGTCACTTTTTGTTTTGTGTTTATGTTGTTGTGCATGTGCATCTGCAAGTGGTAGATTCTCTTATGGTTGATTTTATGGCTATTGATCTTCAGTGGTCGATGGAGTTTCTGGTTGACTTCCTTGGGTGGAACCTGTAGCTCGGTGTGTGTCTTGAGGATTTGACACAAATGGTTCAGGTTTTGGTAAATGTTCTGGATTGGGAAGTGGTGGTGGAGATGGTGAATGGTTTGGTGTAATTGGTGCAGTGGGGATATTATTAGTCGATGTTGGGTTTTAGACTTCTAGTGGTGCATTGTCTGGGTCATCAGAGAATAGGTTGTTGATCACCCGGTTGATATCTTCCAATTTATATTCCTCCACATATCTTGTTGGTTCATTGGTTGGTGGGGGGTGTGAGATGTCAAAAAGGATAATGTATGAGGTACGACTTGTGAGAATTTGAGATGTCTTGTCAAGGTTCCTCAATAATGTAGACTTGATAATTCACACAGATCTTGGTTTTGGGGGTATTTGGCCAATTTTCTAAGAGAGTATCTGTCGTGGTGCACTAGCTTCAATCAGTGGACATTTGGTGGTAATCTTCTGGACATAGGTGAGTAGTTCAAGTAATTTTTCAATATATGCCTGTAAATCACTGTCCTGGTCGAACCGTTCTTTTAGTGTCTCCGGCATAACATTCTTACAAATATCGACTGGGATTATGGTGGATATCTATGGAGTGTCTTCCTCTGTAATCTGGGTTGGAGATGGGGGTGGAGGTGTAGAAACTAAATCAATAATGTTCTCATCAACTAAAGTGGTTGTACTTTTTACCTTTTTGGTCTCCCTTGCTTTGCTCCTACGTCAGCAAACCGTTTGAATTGTGTTTCAACCGAGACTTTGTTTATTGTTGTGTCTTCTATGATGTCGACAGTAGTCTCCAACAGTTCTTCTTCATCTTCTAACTCTGAAATGATAAGCTTGTGCTTCCCTTTCCCTCTTTCCTAAATTTCCTTTCTCTTCCTTGAGGATGCTACTTCCTTTTATATTTTCCTTAAGTTTTCTTTTGTCATAGCATATTCTGGATTATTTGATTCGATACCTTCTTCTAGTTCTTCTTCTCTCCCCTATTTGTTGGTCGGACTGATACTTTTCTTCACTGTTTTAGTTACTTGTTGCTCAGTTGGTGTACTTCCCCTTTGGGTCGGTGGTGGTATGGTTGTTATTTGCAGTTTGTTGGTGTCCTCTACTGGTATATCATCCGACATGAAGGTACTTATATGTAATCAAAGTTTGTATTCCTCCAATTTTTCTTGGTCTGTCAATGGTTCTTTGATTGGTTGATTTATTTCTTTGAGTTTTGCTGGTATTGATACCTTTGTATTGGACTATCGATCTAGCTCTCAAAAAATCTCTTCGACTATTGGGTAGTAGTCGAGAGGTTTCGCTATTGCTTTTTCCCCTTGCATGTACCAGACTGTTGTGTGGTCAAGCTTGAGTTGGATATGTGTTGTTTTCAATAGGCTTCTTTGGATGTTCTGAGGCACCCTCCATCTAGTTGTCTGGATTTTCAGCTTTTGAAACTATTTTTCCAGCATTACTTTACCATTTGCAAATTCTTTCAGTGTTCCATTCTCTGAAATGGCTTGAACCTCCACATGTGGTATTTGTGTGGTTCTTGGAACTACTTCTCCCTAACTGGACACAAGTGGTACATTTCTATCCAAATTATCAAATATGGGAACCTTATAATCCCAATCGACTCCTCACATTTCTCAAATATACTCTTGAGCATGTGAGCAACATGCTGAGCCCAATGGTAAATCTTTTCGATAGTTGCTATTGTGTCGACTGCTTCTAGCAAGTCTAGCTTTAGATCACTCCCTTGACCTGTAGGAGTGAGTCCTATTGCTATGATTTTGGCCATGATTTACAGTGTTTGGGCTTGTATTTGAGTGATCATTAGCGCTTTCGAGTTCTTCCCTTTTGGTGTTTCAGTTAGTCATTCTACCAGTCCTTATTTTATACCAATAGGATAGGGTCTCCATGATTTGAGAGACCGGTAAGTTTGTATATTACTTACCCAGAAATTTTGACCGGTCGGTCAAAGTAAAATTTACCATTGTGATACCGACAAAGGATAAATTTCACTATTATTTCTTTTGTTCCTCCAAAGCTTTCAATGAACGGTGTGTTCATGTAGCCCATGATGGTGCTGTAGCTTATCTTCTCCACTTTTGGTGTTATTTTCTTGTCCTGGTAAGCCCATTCTTCAATTTCTGCCCATGTTTTGGTCCACGAAGTTTCCTGTACCTTGGCATTTTTTATATTTCTTAATATTCTCATTAGTGGGGTTTCAGTGGATTACAGTTCTTTTGTTTTTGTAGCTATGGCTCTAGTTTTATTCGGGGCCATTTTGTCGGTCTCTTGGTCGGATTTTCTTACACGGTATCAACTCTCAAATTTATGAATACTCGGTTGTTCTATCTCTTTACAATACGGTAAATGATCTTTTCTGGCTCGATATTTATAGGTGGAGCAGGTGTCGTTTCTGTCGATGGATGTATTAATGGTGGAAGTGATGTTGTAGCACGGTCTCTAGAGTTTTCATGAATTTTGATTTGATTTTGGCACTCCTTTTTTCCGTAGTCATGAAGGCATGATTTGACCTTTGGGGTCGTCGATCGACGTCGATCATGTGAGCGATCGATGGAGATATGTCGATCGGTTGGTGTTAGTTGTCGAAGTGCTGGCTACTATATCTTTCAAAGTTTCTTGTCATTCTATTTTATGGGTGTTGGTTCTATTTTGTTGTTTTTAGGATTTATAGTTTTTTTCTGATAGTTATGGTCATTACATGTATGTCTCTCTTTTTTTTTTGAACTTGTTTTAATTTTTGTACCATTTTAATCGAGCACCATTAACAAGTTTCTGAAATATTATGCCAATGTACTTAGTCAGATTGATCCATTGGGATGAATCTCTTTGACAACGTAAGGTCCCATCTATTCTGTGTGTAACATTTTGGGTTTTCCTTTTACTTGACTATTGTATAGTAAGGCAAGGTCCCCTATCGACATATCTTTGTTTTTGATATTGGGATCATGCCAAGCCTTCTCCTGCTGTTTTTGGATTTCTTGGTGTTGTAAGGCAAGAAGTCGATGCTCTTATAGCTTGCTTAATTGCATCAGTTGGTCCTTCCTACCTTCTTTGACGTTGACATGTAAAATATCTGCTATGATAGGTTTTTGTTGTCGAAAATGTAGTGGAACAACTGATTCTTGGCCATAGACTAGTCGGAATCGTATTTCGTCGGTCGAACATTTGTAGGCTATTCTGTAAGCCCATAATACTGCAGGGATCTTTTCGCCCCAATCATCCTTGTTGGTGTTGCAGTTTTTTTTAAGCCCCTTGTTAAGGTTTTGTTGAATGTGTCTATTGCAGCATTCGACTGAGGGTGATAAGTTGTACTACATCGATGGTAAATTTTGAACTGGTCTGTTAGTGCTTTGATGGTTTTTTTAATAAAGTGTGAACCTTGGTTACTGATTAGGGTTATTGGGAATCCAAATCTTGTAATTATATTTTTGTAGATAAATTTAGCAGCTATCTCACTGGAACATGTGTCGACAGGTTCTGCTTATGCCCACTTGGTTAAATATTCTACTGCGGTTATTATGTATCTTGTACCTGTTCTTTTTTATGGTATTGGGAATGGTCCTATAAAGTTGATGGCCCAAATTTCAAATGTCAAAATTAGGTTTACTGGTATCAAGGGAATTTATGTACTAGGAAGCAGTCGACCTAGTCGTTGACATCTGTCACACTAGCTAACAAACTTTTTACAATCCTTGTATAGTGTTGGCCACCATATCCCTGACTGTTGGATTTTCTTGGCAGTTGTATCTGCTTGAAAATGTCCTCCCTCTAGTCCATAGTGTGCTTCGTACATGATATTATCTCTTTTGTGTTCCAATACGCATCATCTGAGGATGTCGTCCAAGCCCATTTTATATAAAAATCCATTTATCAGTGTGTATGGTGCAGCCTTCATAGCTAAGATTTGTTTCTTTTTCGTGCTCATTCCCTCTGGTGCTTGACCATTTTCTAAGAATTGAGCTATTTCCTCTAATTCTGATGGGACTGATTCTATTCAAAATAAGTGTGCATCTGGTAGGTCATATTCAACTCCTGTCGGCTCCTCTCTCGTGTCAATTCTCGACAAGTGGTTGCGTCTGACATTTAATTTTCCTAGTCTAACAACGACTTCAAATTCAAATTCTTGTAATAGTAGTAGCCATTGGCAAATAATCCCATGGTGTAAGGGTTTATTTAAAAGGTATTTCAATGTTTGGTGGTTAGTATAGAAGATGAAAGGGTTGGCTAGTAGGTAATGTCGATACTTTTGTAGTGCAAAAACCATTCCTAATGCTTCTCTCTATGTTGTTGAATAGTTTCTTTCTTCCTTGTTTAGTTTTCTATTGATGTAAACTATAGGATAATTCATTCTGTCGTCCCCTGGTTGTGTTAAGATTGCACCTATTTCTAGGCCTGATGCGTCGATATGTAGCTGAAATTTGATCGACCAATTCGAGAACCTTAGGATAGGTTCCTTTACTAGTTTACTTTTTAGTGTTTCAAATGATATGTTACATTCATCTATCCAGTCGAACTCCTGATCTTCTCTTAATAGTTCTTCCATTGGATAGGTCATATCTGAGTAGTATCTCATAAATTTCCTATAATATCCTGTATGACCAAGTAG
Organism: Pseudotsuga menziesii; assembly: GCA_001517045.1. Taxonomy (NCBI): domain Eukaryota; kingdom Viridiplantae; phylum Streptophyta; class Pinopsida; order Pinales; family Pinaceae; genus Pseudotsuga; species Pseudotsuga menziesii. The sequence continues at coordinate 55,391 of LPNX010754949.1, forward strand.
TACCCTGAATTCTTTTGGGTTCACTAGAGGTTTCAAATCGAGGATAATTTTTATCTTTGCAAAGTCAGCTTCGATGCCTTCTTTGCATACAATGTGCCCTAATAGTATCCCTATAGGAGTTATGAATATGCATTTCCTTATTTTCAGAGATGGTTGGATTTGTCGACATTGTTCCAACATAAGCCTTAGCCATTTACAATGATCTTTCAGAATAGAGTATATCATCTAATCATCGAAATATACTGCCATTTTTTTGTAAATATATTCTTGAAATGTTTTGACAACAATTCTTGAGAATACTGTAGGTGATTTCTTGAGACCAAAAGGCATAACTCTATAGGAAAATGAGCTGAATTCACATACAAATGTCATCTTTTTCTGGTCTTCTTTGGCTATTGGTACTTGGTTGTACCCTGAGAATCCATCTGTAAATGAGTAGCATTCATGTCCTGCAACTTCATTTAGGATTTCATCTGCATAAGGTGTTGGGAATGGGTTTGTTAAGGTGACTTTGTTTAATTCTTTGAAGTCAACACAAATCCTTAGTTTTGTCAGGTCATGTTTCTTTGTATGTATGACCATTGGGATTTCCCATTCCGATCGGTTGATAGGGTAGATAGTTCCTGCTGCAAGCATATTGTCGATCTCTTTCTTGACTATCTCTTTATATTTATGAGCTAATTTCTATGGCCTCTTCTTTACAGCTTGAGCATTAGGTTTAATGTCAATCTTCATTTTCCCATTTCATAGACTAAACCTTTGAGATCTTTGTAGTCTCTAGTGAATACATCCTGGAATTCTTTTAGCAAGTTTACTATTTTGGTCATTTGTTCTTTGCTCCAGTAATCAACAGTTTTTTCCATTTTTGGTCGATCATCATTTGATATGTCAAAATCTTTAGTTTTAACTTTGGCATCTAACGATTCTTGTGCTTTAGCTTCATTGATCAGTTGACTCCCTTCTTTCAATTGTGAGAATCTAGCAGGAAAGTCTGATGTAGTCATTCGGTCGGTGTCTTCTTTGTCGGATGTCTTGACTTTAAGAAGTGTGCAAATTGGTTTTATTGTTTTTGAATGGTATGATTTTCATCGAAAGCTTTTCCCTTCAGGATTTTCATTTTCCATTTGCAGTCTTGTTCACTGTGGTATTATCTTGGTTTGTATGTTATTACATGGTATTGTCAGTCGATCATAGTTTTCTATTAGATTGTTGTTCTCGGTCGGTTCTATAAATGATTTTATTTGTTTTGCAGTTTCAACTAACTTTTCATTATGTGGTATAAAGCTGAAGTCTTTAATGAATTTCTCTCTAAGTTCGTGCCATTGAAATGTTTTTCCCCATGCTTCTTCTATTTTGTACCATTTGTTTGGTAAGTCGGCTAGTGTCGATGGAAATAGGTGTGGCCATGTGTGTTCGTCTTTATACCCAAGTCTTTTCCACTCTCTTTCCCATGTTCTTGTGTGCTCCTCTGGGTCTTGTCCTTGGATGAACATAGGTATTTGTGCTTGTTTGGTTAGCCTATTTCCTTAAAAATTTTCTACAAAGTAAGTTGAAGGTGTTGTCCATCTCTGCAATCTTGATTGATGGGTATCCCACCATCGAGCAGCTTGTCCTGTAAAGGTTTCTACTAAGCTTTGTAGTCGGCCATGTTCACCAATGTTTTTAGATACTTGTTCTATATGCATAACTGGCGATTCTCTTTCTTTATATCTTGGGATTTGTCTGATGCTTACATTTGTTGGATTTAACATAGGATATTCCCTGCTTTTCTTTTCAAATATTTTTTGGGATGATGGATACTAAAAAACATTGTTGGAATGGTTTCTTCTGTACTGTCTGAATGGTCCAACACTGTCTTGCTTGTGTCTCATAGTTTTTCACTTCCCAATCATATAATTATGCATCTGAGTTGTATCCTACTGAATTTTGATTGCCTAAGTGAAGCTCACCATAGACATTGGATTCTGTGTAGTCGTCGTTATTTTGTATTTGATATAGTTGTTGGATGTCGACTTCTTCATCAATATGTTCTATCCAAGGTTCTCCTTGGGATGGGTGGATAGGTACTATGAATTTATGTCCATTCCCTTTTAGTTTTATCCTTTCTTTGTCTAAAGATATTGATGCTTTCATTTTTCTTCCCCAAGGTCAACCTACTAAAGCAAGGAAGGAACTGGATCCTTCCTTAGGGTGAATAATTTCAAAGTCAACTTTGGTCGATATTACTTTTATTATTGTATCAGCATTTCTCCAAACTTCGATAGGTTCGATCAGACCTTGGTCAACTAATTTGAGGTATATTTGTGACTCATATAGTCGAGGTTTACCCAACTGTTCCCAAGTGTTGAGAGTCATAATATTTACTTGTGAGCTGAAGTCAAGTACAACTTGGCGAACATGGTATCCTTCGATTTCTAGGTCGACAAGTGGGTCAACATCACTTTTTTCCTTTTGGTTTAGACTGCATATGTTTTTGGTTTGTTTTTTTGTATTATTACTATGCTTCATATTATACAATACATCAATGAACTGAGATACCGCTTTATCATCTTGTACTAAATGTATTAATTCTTTAATTGTGTTTTTTCGATTGTCATCAGCTTCTTCCTGGTTAGAAAATTCTTTAAATATATTCGTTGCGTCATTATACAATTGTTTCTATTTAGCTGGGTTAGGATAATTGTTCTTTTATTTTATTTTTCTTATACATGAGTTATCACTCCCAATTTTTGTCCCTTGTCACATTACTATATGCAGGTTCTTTGTATTGATTACATCATGTTTTTGAACGCACGACAAGACATTAACATTTTTCTTTTTATTGATTTTGTTAAGCATGGTAGGATAATCCTCTAATTAGTGATCGCCTACACCACAACTAGTAAAAAAATTTAAATCAGTTATGTCCTTGTATGGGAATTCATCATATCGATGACCTTCTTTGTAGCATGTAAAGCACTAGATGGGCCGACGTGGTCGATTGTCATGATTTCCAGAGAATCGACCTCAACCCATTAGAGGAAATTTGGGGTCTAAAATGAGCCTTATAAGAGAATGTGCCAACAATAAATTTTGTGAGTTCAAATTCAGGAACCGATAGAATTTCATTAAAATGAGTCAACCATAATGGTTGAATTGACATATTTGTCATAAAAGAAAACTACTTTTTTTGTTCCTATTTTCGACATATCTCCCTATGGTTTTACTCAAATTCCAAGCGGGAGAGATCGTTGGATGTGGAATTTAATTACACATCCAATGAGTACCCACACTGAATAGTTTTGATGGACCCCGCTACCCCAAAAATAAGAAAATCCTGAAAAAAAGTGATGATGATGTCATCATCACATTTTTTTAGGTATTTCTTATTTTTGGGGTAGTGGGGTCTGTTAGAAGTATGTAGTGTGGGTAGTAGTTAGATGTGTAATTAAATTCCAGATCCAATGATCTCTCCTTCTCAAAATTTGAGTAAAACCACAGGGAGATATGTCGAAAATACGAACAAAAAAATAATTTTTTTCATTCTTTCTCAAAAATTAATAACTATTATTTTATTATTTTAACTATTATTTTATTATTTTCCTTGGGAGGCCCATTTTAGACCTCAAATTTCCTCTAATGTCCATATCATCCATGATGGTTGTCGAACCGGTGCTCATATAGTCGAGCTTCATATCTTTGATTATTCAACTCATGTTGATCATTGCTTCGCTAGTTGTTATTGTTGTTCTGCATGACTCCATTCGTCTGGTAGACTGCTTGGTAGTTTTGTCAATTTTTTAAATTTAGATGATAGTCGACTATTGCATGACTTTTCACTTCACGTATTGCACACCAAGATGCTTTGCCATTTTTCATGTTATAAGGGCAATCTTTCGTTGTGTGTTCTCCATGTTCTAGGAAGATGTCACAGAAGCATTTTGTCTGAACAAATCAAACTTCCTGTCAACTTATGTCTTGTCAACAATTATCTTTAGTGTATCCTGTTGTTGAGCATTTCATGCACCAAACATCCTGATTCTTAAGGTTCAGCTCTTTCAATGACTTATGCGTGATTTCTAGCTATTCTTCCAGTCTAGTATCCATGGGATATACTGGAAAATATTCATCCATCTCTACTTGCAGAGCTTTGGTAAGCGCATCTTCATACATTTTAAATGTATCCAAACTTATGTGCCACCGAATTTTATGTGATAAACCTACAAGAAACTACTGACTTAATAGTTGTTCATCAATTACATAATCTAGTTGGCTAAGGAGGTCTTTCCATCATTTGTCATATTCTTGGACAGACTCTACTGGCTTCTGAGATGTTGTTTTCATCTTTTTGGCTTCCATATGTTTTGCGTCTGGAGTTTTAAAGAAATACAAGAATTGTGCTTTAATTTATGCTTTAGATGCTTGGGGAGTTGTCTTGATATAGGTCATGTACTACATTAGTGCTCTTTTTCTCAAGGTACCGATGAACTGTGTCATCTATCGGTCTCCAACCGTAACTTGATTTGCCTCCCATGTTGACTCATAGACGAACCAATGTCATCTAGGATCTTCATCACCCTCATATAGAGGGATATGTGCTGATTCGTGACCCATGTCAGTATTGTTGTCGGTCTCTCCTACAGGAGGTGGTGGTGGTGGGGGTAGTGGGATGTTTCGTTTGATTTGTTGTGCACAACTGTTGTCAATGGAATTTTTGTTCCCGTCAGTTTTTTTGTTTGTCGTTTCTTCTCTAACAAACAGTCAGATTGAGTCAACTTCTTGTATCGATGTCCAACTACACTAATTTGTCTCCAGGTCCAACTATTTTGTATTTTCCAAAGATGTGTTTGGTAGGGGGGTTCTCCTTCATGTGTCGGGTAAAGTAAGTGGATACTTTGATTGGAAAGGTACACCTAAAGTGTTACCCAGTTTCCTTCCTCCGATCGACGGATCACTAGATGATTATCATCATTTACCTCATCGTTTAGTCAGCTCCATATACCAAACTCACCAGCTCTTAGTCTTAAGTCTTCTTCGACAATGGCTTGTATCCTGGTACTCGACTTCATTCGAGACAAAGGTCTTATCTCTTGGGGGATTTCTATTTGGAGAGATTCACGTTGTTCTATCCACAAGTCTTCTTCCATGGGTGATGCTTCTTCATCCACGCCTTCTTCCTGTCAGTCATGACCTGACTCTAGTGGATTTCTTTCTTGGTCTGTCACCCTAGTAGTCATTCCTCTTTGCAATGCTATAGCCCATTATCTTCTTTCTTCCCTTCTTTTCAATATCTTCTCTCTTTCTACTTTCTGTAAATCCGTCATACCTTTGTGTGTCATTGTTCGTTCGATTTCCTTTTTAGCTTGACTTTTCATTGCTGGTGATGGTGTCTCCTTCATTCGATTAGAATCCTCTTCACTTTAACCTAACATATGACCAGCTACCCCCCCCATATCCTACCCTACGGTTTAGAAAGATCGGATAGTTCTGTTTACTTGCTTAGGAAATACTCCCACTCCCTTTCGGCAATGAATTTTTTCTTATTTTTCTGTTTCTCCGCCCAATTAGAATTTGGTATCGATTCATGTAATGATGGACGAGGTTCTACAATATGACCCACTCCCTTTTCTATTAGGAATTTGAATAGCAGGGTCGGTAAGGAGCATAGGAACTGCTCGGTAAGGTCTGTATAGAATCTTTTCTGAATGGTTTCGACCGAATCTCTTTCTTCTATGGCTTGCTCCTCATAGAATTTGTCTGTGATCTTTTCAAACCACTCTCATAGGTTTGTTCATCCCCCTTGAATCAGTTTCTCTAGCAGCTCTTGATCCTTAGTTGCTTCCAGTTTTTTCATCTAGAAGTTTTTTCAAAAGTTGGGGTACCGATTTTACAAACTTCTTATCTGTTTCAGTGAACAATTTCTCCTTTTCCTGAGCAATGGTTAATCTATTTCTCCTTGTGTAATTCTTCAAATAATTTGCTATCTTATGCTCCCACCAATTCTTAATCTCCTGTTGATATCATCTGCTTATAGTCATTACATTCAGATATGTACTACTGGAAATGGAACCAATGTTGTAATCTCACAGATCACATAGGGTTACCAATGATACACATTGAATCATATAGACATAAAAGACACAAGAGACAAGAACATAGATATGGGGAATAACAGATTATATTATAATGTGAGGGTCCATACATACACATAACTGGAATGAGTTATCATCAAGATCAACATCCTAATATATGTGATTTACAAATAGTTACATATAACTACATGTCGGTTCTTTCAACCGACATGGCCTTACGCCGCCAACCTAATCTCCAATTAGATAGCTATTCGATTAGTCGGCTCATCGACTAGCTCCTCCAACAAACATACAATTCAAATAAAAATATTTACATCATACATGCATAGACATTCAATAGCTCAGCCTTATCCTTGATATCTACACTAGGAATCCATACTAGCATATACCTCATTACCATAATTTTTGTTAAATACATTCCAAGTCAAAATTGGGGTATTACACCTACAACCTTTGGTTTGAGTTGGTGCATGTTGATGCATAATTTTGTGGTGGTACGGAATGTAGTAATCATGGACATAGGGTCTAATACCACCAACAAAATTATCCCCAGGACCAAGATAAGTTCCTATGCTCTTGGTTCCACCACCAAAGGTTTTGCCTCCCTTGGAAATCAAGGGGGTTCTTGCTTCATTAGCTAGTGGAGCTTCGTGATAGTTTTAGAAATATCGATCTTTTGTTTTTATGGGCCGAGTAGCCTAATTTTGTATATTTGTTGGCGTTCCCTCTAGGAGGTGGTTTTATGATGTACCCTCATAAGTATTTTTTTGTGTATATGACCAATGAGTCCTATGTTGTACATTTCTATATGTGATATATATACACACCATTTTTGTGTTATGTTTGATGTATGCATATATGATTTACGTACTTATGTATGATGATTGATGTGATGATGATTCATATGTGTTTATATTTATGTATAGATGACAACTGTTAAAAAAAATCATGGTGAAAAGACACATGATTATTTGTTTTTCTTTTCTCATATGGACCATAAATACAATAAGTGCTAATCTAGGAGCTAATTAGCAATGTGATCCATGAACGTGTTATAAATATTAGGGTTATGAATGAACGTGATGGTTTCAAACTATTCATCTATGAGGCACACACACAAGAACTTGTAAAAAATGAACTAATTTGGTACATGAAAAACATTGTTCAGTTAAGCGATCAAGAGTTAGATTATAAGAGGATTTGTAGGTGTCATATGTAGACTTGGATAGAGTCATATAATAATTTCATGACCACATAATATTCCTTTTGGTTATTCATATTTGAACAAATGCATGCCCCCTTGTATGGTATAGGGTGTGATTTGGGGGGTGTATATGGCCCAAGAAGTCGATGCTATATTCTTTAACCAAGGACTCACACACGTTAGTGTAACAACACATATTAGTAGTCACTTGCATGATAAACAAAGAGTATATATTGCATAAATTAAAATGATATTTATACAATTATGATTTCTACACTATGTTTGTGAAAGCGGTGATGTAAGGGGGTGACTCACCACTTTCAGTGGTTCACTTTTACCCACTCTGTGATGGTTTGTTGGAAACAATTTGATAATAGGAAATCAATGTAACTTATCTATGATATATTGTTTAGGAACTCATGCTCCCATTTCTATGACTTAGGGGGTGGGGTTTATTTTATATACATCCATATTTATAGCTTTCTTTATGGGCCTTCTCCAGGGAATTCTCTTAGGATTACCTATACAAGGATGCATGACAGAAGGTTGTTCAAAAGAAGAACATTCTAAGATTATGAATTGGCATTCATGTGGGTTGGGTCCATATTGTCTACCTCAAGAAGGGCATGTGTCACTAATGCACCAAAATATTGTTATGATGATAAGGACAAAATGTCATTTCTAGTAGACAAGACTGATAATGATGATATATTAATAATATAAACACTACTGGTTATATTGTGCATGGGTGGTAATCTCTTCTCTTGAGGAAAAAACATTGTGTTAGCAAGGGGAGGGAGAGGGTTGTCATGTAGTCACTTTTTTTCTAAGTGGACAACTCATTCTTTGTGCACTATGGGGCACTAAAATGAGTAATGGGTTAACAACTTGTGTGGCCAACATGGATGAGTAGTACATGAATGAGTGAGTTTGTTGGTTCAACTTAATGGAATCATGGAATAGTTAAGTGTAATTGTGACTATGTTATCTATGATCATGTGATTATGATATCCACATTATAAACACATTTCATGGGTATATTTCACCTTTTATGAGGTAACAAAATTGATCTAGGCGTCCTTCAAGGGGATAAACTGAGGTTTCTCAATGATTGGATGTGTGAGCTGAATTTTCATGTATGCATCTCAATATAGAGGGAGTTCGAGGAAATGATGTGTGTAATGGCCAAACTATGAATAAATTGTGCACAATGTTTTGGTCTTTATTTTGATGATGGTCAGAAATGGGGCAACTATTTTTCCCCTTGTTCAAGAACTGACATCATGGGTGGAAGTAATTGGTGTGTTTAGTAAATTCCCAAGATTTGGAAATGTAGGGCATATGTTTGTTGCATGCCTCATCCTACCACACAAAGGACATGTTTGGTTGACTTTGGGGGTAGGGGTTACTGCTTGATGTTATAGGGGGTTTCAAATTTTATTTGTTGATGCCCCCATCATTTAATTTTTTGTTACTAGTGTTAATGTTTCCATATGTGGGATCAATCCTAAGGTAGGTACTTAGGATACACCTTCAAGTGACACTAGAATGAAAGTGAAATGAGAAAGGAATTTTGGGATCATTTCCAAGTATCGCGGTGTTAAGTATGAAACCAATATTACCAAAATGATCCCATGCAATGTGATTTGATCCATCACCATGGTTCCTCGGAGTCTTATGGGGGGTTAAGAGAACTTGAATAACTGGTGGTATCAACAAAGGTATGACTTCATCAGTAAGTTGATTGTATTATGGTTTAGCTACGGGTACCATGAGGGATTATTCCTTATTTTCAATTGAATATAGTACACATGAGATAATTTTTGGATGCTAGGATAATTGGTGGAGGGTAGAGTATTCTTACAGCAATGGTCTCTGTAAATGCCCAACCCGATTTCTACATATGTTGAGCGATTTTCGAATACTACAATGGGTAGGATATTCTGAGGTATTGAATTAGAATGAGGTTTATATTATGTAAGCTAGTAAAGGGTGAATATTTTCTTGGTGTGGAGAAGCATCATGATGTAGGATACTGATGAAGAAACCACGTTCATGGTGTACATGTAGCAACATGCCAAGAGGATATTGTAATTGAGTTCAACATCAATTATTTCGTTAAATAAGAGCATCATTTTTTCCCCCAACTCAATGGAGGTATTCTAATATAGATCATGTCATTTTGATGGATTCCCATCATAATCATGGAGGGAAATAGATGAGGTAACCAAGTATAGTGAGGAAAGACACTTCAAATCATGTTTTGACATCACACAAGTTTATTCTCCTTCGTTAATGGTGCATCGATGAATGATTATGCTGTTAATATTGACATGGATTTGAAATGTAATTGGTAATGGTAGTTGTGGTTTGTCATTGTCAAGTTCAAATATCATAGACTGGGAATTCTAGGGTTCACTTGTGATTAACAATGATAGGAGTGTTTTTGTCTAATAAGGAAATACTGGAGAACTTATAATGTTGACATGGAAGTAGGTGATTGAGCCAAATCATCGACAATGTTGTAATTGTGTGTAGATTTCATATGGGAGTCATAAGTAGTACATCATAATGGTCTATTTGGGATATAATATCTCTATTCATTATTAGGACAAGGTATATGCAAGGAATCACTGGTGCTAGTGGGTGCATATTCCCTTCATATATTATCAATTTTTCCATAATATTTATTGTGGGTATAAAGATTGTGTTATCTCCCAAAATAAATTTATTTTGATAGTATGAAGAATTGAATTCATGTAATGAAATATATGAGTATGAATGACAATTTGAAAGCCGTTGTTTTTTATTTGGTGAAATTTTTTAAAAGTTATAGCTTTCAGTGGCTTAGGCGAGGCTTATATTAACTCATTAGCCACCGAAAAGATATCTTTTGGAGGCTAAACGGTTGAACGTAGGGTACAAGTGAACCACTGAAAGAGGGCCAAGGAAACAGAGTTAAAATAACACTTTCGGTGGCTTAGGCAAGACTCCAAAAGACTTATTAGCCACCAAAAAGGGTCACTTTAGGCAGCTTAGAGAGAGAAACAGGAAGGATTTTAACCGTTGAAAGCAGACATTGAGCAATGTTGGAAACGTACATTTGGTGGCTTAGGTGAGGCTCAAAAGACTCATTAGCCACTGGAAAGGGTTGCTTTCAGTATCTTAGAGAAATATTCAATGCATATACTAACCACCGAAAGCAAGAAGATAAGCATCGGGTAAAAAGTACTTTCAGTGGTTTAGGAGAAAGCTAGGGAATTTCATTAACCACCGAAAAGATAGGTTTTCGGCAATTAAACAAATTTTTCAGCGAGGCCATTATCTTTTAAAAGCAGGGTTTCACCATGGAGACGGGGTAAAAGTCCTGGCGGCTTAAGCAGGAAATACAACACTTCCAAGAGGTTGGCTGCTATAAGTTATGTGAAAAGATACAAGGCTTCCATCAGCAGGTGGCTGAAGCATTTTCCCTCTCATTCAATGGTTCAAAAGCATTCATAGGAAAATAGGAGTTTCACATAGATGAAGCACTAATAACTAAGGTGACAAAACTCCCTTGCACAGGAGAAAAATGGTTCAAGACCACCATTCCCAAAGAGGTGGATTTTAGGTCTTACCTTAAGCTTGAGCATAGAAGAATAGTGTGGAAGAAAAGTTTGAATCATCATGGCTGGAGGAGAAGTGGAAACAACTGCTGAATTCCATTGTGGTTTATCTAACCTGTGAGGGGAGATATAACAGAGCCATGATCTACCATTTCAAGTTGATGAATCACTTCATAGGTAAAATCCCACTCAATTTTCCCTTTTACTTACACAATATTCTGGGAAATATGGCACATCAAGTGAAAGACCATCCATCCAATATTGCTGGTAGGATGTCCCACCATGGTCTTATCCAGCTATTGGTCCAGGAGTTCCTAAAGAGAATAAATATGGCTTGGCATTATTTTATGTATTGGAATGGTTTTGAGATAGGCCTTCAGCTAGAAGAGAAAGGGAAGTCTCCTGCTAAGAAGTCCAGCACACCAAGGAGTGGGAGAAGGAGGAGGGCCATTTCCCCAGTAGTAGGAATAGAATAGCCTCCCTCCTCTTCCAAGACCAAGAAGGAAAAAAGTAACTTGGACTTCAGTGAGAAGGGTTAGGAGGTAGAAGCACACCATGAGAATATATTAAATCTACCCTATTCAGATTCCGAGGAAGAGAAAGAAGAGGATGTAGCCCTAGCTCTACAAATTGTACTAGTGTTTGAAGCATTTCCATCCCCCACACCATAGGATCAAGAGGAACCAACAGAGAAGGCTACCTCCATCAAGCCTAAAATTCAAAAGATCAATTAGCTACTGAGGCAGATTTATGAAATGGAGTTCTTGGAAAGAGAACTAAAGATAAATAATGCGACCTTGACCAGCAGGAACAATCCACTACACAAGTCCTACCTGGAGCAGAGAGAAAGATACATTTTCTTAAAAAGGTTGAACACAAGGTACCTAAAGGACAATATTAGATTATACAAGATTGTTAGGCTCCAAAGGCTATAGCTGAAGGAAGCCAAAGAAAACCCTATAAGCCACCCCACCTTAGAAACCCTATCTAAAGTAGCAGTTAGTCTCCAGCCTCCTGAAGCTAGCCAAGGAACTGTTAACACTCCTAGCACAAATCCTACAGAATAGGAAAGCAGATCAAACAGGCCTGAAAAGACATTTTTAAGAAAAAGCTAATAATTTTTGTAAAATAGGGATTTCGGTGGCTTAGGCGAATGCTGAGGCAGTTCATTAGCCACCGAAAGCACCACTTTTGGCAACTAACAGTTTTGATAGACTGGCCTCTTAACCACCGAAAGTGGACAGAGACTTAAAAGCAAGTTTTGGCATACAGGACCGGTTTTGGGCAACTACAGATGGATCAGGGACATGATGTAGAGATGAGAGACGTTAAGGAAAGCATCAGAAAGGGATTTGTTTAAGATCTAGTATGACATAATAGCACAAAAGGCCACCAAGCCTAGCTGTCAAGAGAAATCAGTGGCTTGACTGGGAGAGGGCTAGTAGCAGTAATCATCAGTAGTTACTTCAGCTATCTAGAAGTTCATTGATTAAACTGATTCTTTATTTTAGTTAAGACAAGTAGTTAATTAGGGTTTTAAACCCTAATTTGCAAAAAAATATTATTTTTATTTATTTTTGTAAAAACAGACCCGAGTTTTTAGGATCTGTATATTTTGTAAAGGATATAAATCCTAAGACTAATTTTATGAAAAAGGTTCAACTTCGGGGATTTATAAACCTATACTATTATCGGCTTCTCATTTTTCTCATTCTTGAATATAATATCTGTTGTTATGATTTGTTTATCCTTCATCTCTGTCTTTACTGTACTTATTCCTGAATGTGTATTTAGGTTACTTTCAAGTTGATTAATAACTAATAGTTGTCATCCTATTGGTTTGTTAATGTGATTTGATTTCTAAGTACCATCCTTATCATGATTTAGCCATTTATATGCATTTGTTTTGTATGTAAATCTACCAACATGATGAGTTCTCCATCCCTGCACCTTATTGTCAACTTCTGAATAGTTGTAACTAAAATCCTCGTAACTGAGTGAGTTTCATGCATGTCTTGAGAGTGGAAGGTTATATAGGTCACCTGACTTGATCGATATTAGAAAACCCTAAAAACATTGTAAGTTACCAAGCATCCTCGAGCTACAACCTAGAGTAGTTTCCTGGAGTGATAACAAATCAGCGCCGCTGCCAGGGAAAGAAGATTGAAGCTCAGCTTCTCTCGGAGATGACATAGATCCTTGCTTTGATGATAGACAAAGCTTGGACAGTATTCTGGTTGTAATCATCTATCTAGAGACTCCATTGAAATAAGGTGGCTTCAAGAAGACCAAGTACCAAAGCAAACCCTATAGGGCCACCTGCAACACTAGTTTTAGATCCAAAATAAATTTTTAGAAGAGCTAGGGCTTTACTAAGATAGACTAGTAGTGCTGCATAAGAAGCTACATCAGGTATTTCAAGAATTGTTTCTGCTATTATTTCTTCTACTGAAACACTTAATTCTCAGGAATTTATAAATACATCAGAAAATTCTAGGGTCTGGGCATCTTCAAGCACTGTTGCTTATGAAGATCCAATGCCTAGTGACTCCACTGGGATACGTATACCACCACCACCTTCTCAGCAAGTACCTTCATCAGTGCTACCTTCCTCAACCTTGTCCATACCCATTTCCAAAATGGATTCCCCTCAATTGATCAAAATGGAAAGGATCCTAGTAGCTAGATATGCCCCCCTAAATTTTCCAAATCCCCTCTCGGCCATGCCTACTCAAGATTACCTCAAGTATATGCATAAGTTCACAAGAGAATGAGATTTCATAACTGGAGAGCATCTAGAGAAATTTTACAACTATACTGAGAACATTAACATACAGTAAGAAGATGTATGGACTAGGGTTTTTGTGGAAATCCTAGATGGTCGGGATAGGGAATGGTTTAAGGAACTACCTGCGAGATCAGTGGAAAGCATTGAGTCCCTGGATGACACCTTTATAAAGAATTGGGGAGAGAGGAGAGATCACCTCTACTATATCACAGAGTTCAGCAACTTGAAAACAGAAAATGGAGAGTCTGTCTCCAACTTCACCAAGAGATTCAACAATATGTACAGCAAGATCCCCACTGAAATCAATCCCACTGATACCTCAGCTAGGATAACTTATGCAAATGCCTTTGACTCTAATTTCTTCCTACTTCTCAGAGAAAGGAGGTTTTCCTCCTTAGCACTCATGCAGAATGCTGCTCTAGAGGTAGAATCAAACATTTTGGCATCTTAGAAGGTCAAAGGAAAGATAGATAGGAAGAAGTAGCCAGGACACCCTATTGGGGCTTCTTCATTAGAGAACAAGATTGAAAAAATGACCAAGCTATTAGATAAGCTGACTACTGAAATGTATAAACTGAAGGACCAAGGACAAATTCCTATGAGGGGTAAAGGGCCAGGTGACTTTTCTCATCGAAACCCTAATTTTGTCCCTTATAGAAGAGGAACCCCCCTAGTTCAGATTCTTAGAAGCGAAAGGAATCAAGTGGAAGATAAGAGAATAAGAGATCCATTTCATAATGATATATTAGAAGGAGAGCCAAAATTCATTGAAGAAGAAGGAGAATCTGAAGACAACATCCATTGCATGGAGGATGAGGTGGACTATTCTTTACTGCACCAGCTAAAAAGGTTGTTGTTTTACCAAAGAAAGTGGCTAACATATCCAAAGCATTGCAGAAACTAGCACCTTCAACCATTCATGATCAGTTCCAACTCAAATCCCCAGTTCATGAGTTGAGGTTTCTAGATAGGATGCATTATTCTTTCAACCTTGAGTCAGAAATTCAAAAATTGAAGATCCCTTTCCCATTAATTGAGCTAATGAAAACTGATGCATTCAAGTATTCCATTCTGAATTCCCTTCAACCAAAGGTGCATATTGACACTGACTTAGTGAACCTTCAAGATGACACTCCGGTTGTAACCCTAGGCCCCATGTTGGAATAACTAAAGGACTCATACCCACCTTTCTACATATCCTTGAATATCCATGACAAAATCCTCCATAATTGTCTGCTGGATTCAGGAGCCTCTCATAACCTAATGCCAAAGGCTGTGATGGATGAGCTTGGTCTTAGCATCACAAATCCCTACCATGATTTATTCTCCTTTGACTCTAGAAAGGTCAAGTGCTTGCACCTCATCAAAGACTTTGCTGTGAACCTAACTCAGCTACCTTCAGAAATCATCATGATGGACATTGTAGTGGCTGATATCCCTCCAAAATTTGGTCTCTTGCTATCTCGATCATGGAGCAAAAGACTAGGTGGCACCATTCAGATAGATATTACATATGCCACCATCCCCATGTTTGGAGGAGATACTAAGAGGTTCTACCAGCAAAATCAGCTGGCCTACATCAGAAGCAAGGAGAGCAATTCAGCAAATCACCCCATCTATGTAGTGGACACTGATTTTGGGTCATGCATTCTGCATATAGATGATTCTCAGCAAACATCAGTCTAGATCACTAAGCCCACCTATCAACAGCCCGAAGAAGTGACCACAGCAATCTGGAGCATGTATTTTAATGGTGCTAGCACTCAAAGCTTAGCAGGTGCAGGTGTAGTATTGATATCTCCATCCAAGGAAAACATTCATTTTTCTTATAAGCTTTATTTTAAAACCACTAACAACATAGCAGAATATGAATCCTTGCTGCTAGGAGTTAAAGCTTCCAAGGAGATGGGGATCATGTGCATGAGGATTTTTGGATATGAAAACCTCATTATATAGTAGGTCAACAACACTTTTCAGACAAAAAACATCAAACTAAAGTCCTACAGGGACGAGGTATGGAAACTCAGAGACGACTTTATGTTTTTTGAACTATCATATATACCTAGGGCTTTGAATTACTTGGTTGATTCCCTGGCTTCCTTTGCAAGTCTTTTTATTCCTCCTTTACCTCCTAAGCTCAGCTATGATGTTCAGGTTAAGTACTGACCTTCCCTGCCAGATAATGTCAATTTTGGAAGGTGTTTGAAAATGATGCTGATCTTAGTAAATTCCTTCAACTAGTAGATGAATTCTCTTATATGCACACAGACCAAGAAAACCTAAACATGGGGGAATCCAAGTAACTCAATTTGAAAGATAAAGTGAATGATCAAAACATTGTCCAATTACCCAGCAACTACATACCTCGAGGCCTAGTACCACTGGAAGAGTTGTTTGATCACAATGAAATCCCTTTCAAGCATGCCAAAACTGAGCTAGATCCTACTGTCTAAGAGAAAAACATAGGTAGCCAAAGCCATCCAAAACTGATAAATATGTCTACTTGATTGACTGCTAATCAAGGGTCAAAGTTTTGCATCTTGATAAAAGAGTTTCCTGATGTCTTTACCTGGGAGTACAATGACCTGAAAACCTATGACACCAATATCATCCAGGACAAGATTCCTTTGGAAAAGCACACCATCCCTTTCAAGGAGAAGTTGAGATCAGTTAGTCCTCTCCTATTATCCGCAATTGAAAAATAAATCCATAAGGTCCTCAAAGCCAAGATCATAATCCCCCTCAGGTATTCCAAGTGGATTGCAAACCTAGTAGTGGTAAGAAAGAAGAATGGGGAAATCAGGTTGTGTGTGGATTTTAGAAACCTGAACAAGTGTTCCAAGAAAGACAACTATACACTCCCCAATATGGAACACCTGTTGCAGAAAGTCTCAAGGGCTAGTGTTATGTCCTTCCTATATGGCTTCTCTGGATACAACCAAGTTGATGTGCACCATGATGACCAAGAGAAGACTGCCTTTATCACCCCCTGGGGCACCTTCATGTATGCTAAAATGCCATCTAGGCTAATGAATGATGGGGCTACTTTTCAAAGAGCCATGGACCTAGCTTTTGTAGGGTTGAAAGATAAATTTGTGCTCATATATTTGGATGACCTAACAGTTTACTCTCACAGCCACCATGACCACTTGCAGCAATTGAGGAAGGTATTTTTGAAGTGAAGAAGGTATGGAATCTCACTCAACCCTAAGAAATCCTAGTTTGCACTCAATCAAAAAAACTCCTATGACACATAGTCTTAGATGAAGGTGTAAAGATTGATCCATTAAGGGGGGAAGTAATCCAGAAGCTGTGAATACCAAGGTCAAAAAGGGACATTCAGTCCTTTCTAGGTAAGATAAACTTTGTCAAAAGGTTCATTCCTATTTTGTTAGAAGGTAAAGCACATAACAGTCATGATGAAAAAAGATGCAAAAATAAAATGGAATGACCATGCAAGAAACTCTTTTGAAGACATTAAGAAGGCTATCATGGAGGCCCCAACCCTGATTAGTCCTGACTACACCAAGAGTTTTTACATTTTCTCTTTTGTATCCTATGACACAGTGGCAGATGTAATACTACAGAAAAATGAGGAGGGTCTTGACCATCCAATTGAATTACTTAGCAAAACCTTGAGACATGGTGAGCTGAAGTATGATCCAATTGAAAAACATGCTTATGCTCTCATAAAATCTTTGAAGACTTTCAGAATTTACATCCTCCATGCAAAGGTCCTTGCATATGTTCCTTCAGCTATTCTGAAGGATGTTTTAACTCAGCTTGACATTGATGGGAAGATAGCTAAGTGGATTTCCAAGCTCATTGAGTTTGATATAGAAGTGAAACCCACTAAGCTAGTGAAGGGCCTAGGTCTGGCCAAACTCATGGCTAAAGAGAACTATGAACTGATGGGAATAAACTTCACATGTGTCGAATCAACAAAATTGCATACTGTGGTAGTAGCAGAAGTAGATCAAGATCAGAATGACATTCCATCAGTAGCTGAAAACCTATCTTCATGTGAGTGGTACTCAGGTATTATTCAATTTTTGCAAAAATTAGAAGTTCCTCCTGATCTCACTCCCAACCAAGAACGAGCTCTTAAGTTAAAATCTATTAAGTTTTGCGTAATTGACAAACTGCTATACTGGAAAGATCACTCTGGAATTTTGCTAAGGTGTCTAGATAAAGAAGAAGCAGAGCAGGTCATGCATCATGTTCATTCCACCACATGTGGGGGCCACCACTATTGGAAAACCACAACCCACAAGATCTTAAGAGCAAGTTACTATTGGCCAGTCATTTTTGCTGATGTATGCACTTTTGTAAGGGCCTATGAGCAATGCCAAATATTTATAGCGAAGCAGCAGCTCAAATCCTTGCCCCTTAGGCCTATTGTGGTAAATGGGCCTTTCAGCATTGGGGTTTGGATTTCATAGGTGAAATAAATCCATATTCCAGTGGACAGCATAAATGGATCTTAGTAGCCACTGCTTACTTTTCCAAATGGATAGAGGTAGTACCCACCAGGAATGCCACTCATCAAGTCATCATGAGATTTTTATATGAGAATATCTTTAGCAGGTTTGGCTGCCCAGTAAGGTTGGTAACTGATAATGCACCAGATGGGGCATTAGTTCAAATGTGTGAGTCAATGGGCATTCAACTGATGCATTCCACATCCAATTATCCTCAAGGCAATGGCCTGGCTAAGTCATCTAACAAAAGCTTAGTTAGGATCATCAGGAAACTGTTGGAGACAAACCAGAAAAGCTAGGATTCAAAGCTTAAGTTTGCTTTATGGGATGATAGGGTAACAGACAAAAGATCCATAGGGATTTCTCCATTCAAGTTATTTTATGGTACTGAGGCCATTTTTCCTATCCAGCTCATTCTTCCAGTGTCAAAATTCTTTCAGGAAGAGAAATATTAACCAAATGATATGATGAGGAGGATCATGGACTTGGTGGAGTTACAACAAATCAAAGAGCAAGTTATAGGAAAATCAAAGGCTCATCAACAGAGGATAAAGGGCATGTTTTCCAAAATATCAAAGGCACACAGCTTCCAGGTTGGAGATTGGATCCTCAAGTTGGATACTGTCAGACACGACAAGGGAAAACATGGAAAATTTGACTCTTTGTTGATTGGCTCTTTTTTGATAGCCCAAGTACATAAGAATAACACCTTCAAATTGCAAAACTTGGAAGGGGAAGAGGTATTTGATGGCCCAGTGAATGGGCATTTTCTGAAAATTGACTTTATTTGAGGATCTGAGGCCTTATTATTGTAAGTTAGTAGATAGTAGGATGTTTTTGCTTATAGAATAAAATCCATGCCTAATGGAACAGTAAATGATAGTGTTGTGTTATTTAATTGCTCTTAGGGAAAGGAATTTTGGTCTCGAATTCTTGGGACCTCATTGGGAGGTTCCCATCCCCAAGTAAGAGCCAGATTTTATCTCCCAAAATAAATTTATTTTGATAGTATGAAGAATTGAATTTATGTAATGAAATATCTAAGTATAACTGACAATTTAAAAGATGTTGTTTTTTATTTGGTGAAATTTTTTAAAATTTATAGCTTTCGATGGCTAGGTGAGGCTTATATTAACTCATTAGCCACCAAAAAGATATGTTTCAGTGGCTAAATGATTGAATGCAAGGTAAAAGTGAACCACGAAAGCAAGTCAAGCAAGCAGAGTTGAAATAACACTTTCAGTGGCTTAGGCAAGACTCCATAAGACTTATTAGCCACCAAAAAGGGTCACTTTCGGTGGCTTAGGAAAGACTCCAGAAGACTTATTAGCCACCGAAAAGGGTCACTTTCGACAGCTTAAAGAGAGGAACAGGAAGGATTTTAACCGTCGAAAGTAGGCAGCAAGAAACATTGGGAAAGTACATTCAGTGGCTTAGGTGAGTCTCAAAAGACTCATTAGCCACCGAAAAGGGTCACTTTCGACAGCTTAGAGAAAGATTCAACGCATATACTAACCACCAAAAGCAAGAAGATAAGCATTGGGTAAAAAGTACTTTCGGTGGTTTAGGTGGAAGCTAGGGCATTTCATTAACCACTGAAAAGATAGGTTTTTGACAGTCAAACAGGTTTTCTAGTGAGGCCATTATCTGCCGAAAGCAAGATTTCACCACGGTGATGGGGTAAAAGTTTTGGTGGCTTAAGCAGGATAGAAAACACTTCATTATCCACTGAAATCCTGCTTTTTGGCAGCTAGCTGACAAACTCTTGGAGGCTATTAACCACCGAAAGGGAAAAGTAAGAAAACGGTTAGAAAACAATCACATCCAACCCCGTTAGCAAGATAAACTATCAGTGGAGGGCGTGATTAACCGCCGAGAATATCTACGCCTACATAATTGCATGGGTAAATGAGTAGAAAGGGTCCTTAGGAAACTGGAAAAGGATTGATTTGACTAAAAACCCTCTATCTCTTTCCACCATTCCAAAAGATCATCAGAAAGCCCATTGAATACTCTAGCTAATGTATGTTATGATTACTTGGGAAAGGAGATCTAGAGAATCATCTCCTACCATCATCTTATGAACTCAGCCTGCATAATGAAAGGAAAACCCTCATAATCAGTGCCAAGAGACTCCATCTGATTTCGTCTTTGACATTATCATTCTTTCCCGACCAAAAAAACTAGCTCTGAAAAGAGCATCCTGATAAGCATACTATATACACAATTGAGAAATGTTTTGTAGGTACCTAGGAGAGACACCCATCAAGATGAAGAAGAGTGGAGCTACTCTTAGGCACGAGCTAGGTGATATCAGTTACTTAGAAGCACATGCAGAGGTTTGTAGACTCTTCCAAGAGGTTGGTTGCTACAAGTTTTGTGAAATGATAGAAGGCCTCCATCAGCAAGTGGCTGAAGCATTTTCCCTCTCGTTTGATGGTTCAAAAGTAGGCATAGGCAAAGAGAAATTTCACATAGATTAGGCACTAATCACTGAGGTAACAGAACTCCCTTACACAGGAGAAAAATGGTTCAAGACCACCATACCCAAAGAGGTGGATTTTAGGTCTTGCCTTAAGCCTGAGCAAAGAGGAATAGTGTGGAAGAAAAGCGTGCCATCATAATGGCTAGAGGAGAAGTGGCAGCAACTGCTAAAGGCCATTGTGGTCTATCTAACCTAAGAGGGGAGATATAACAGAGCCATTATCTACCATTTCAAGTTGATGAATCACTTCATCGGTAAAATCCCTCTCAATTTTCCCTTTTACTTACACATAAGTCTGGGAAATATGGCACATCAAGTGAAATCCCAACCATCCGATATTGCTGGTAGGTTGTCCCACCATGGTCTTTTCCAGCTATTGCTATAGGATTTGTTGAAGACAAGAAATATGGCTCGGCCTTATTTTCTATTTTGGAATGCTTTTGAGACAGGCCCTCAGCCAGAAGAGAAAGGGAAGTCTCCTACCAAGAAGTACAGCACACCAAGGAGTGGTAGAAGAAGGAGGAGGTCCATTTCCCCAGTAGCAACAATAGTGACAGCCTCCCTCCTCTTCCAATACCAATAAGGAAAAAAGGAACTTGGACTTTAGTGAGAAGGGTCAGGAGGTAGAAGCACACCATGAGAATATCTTAAATCTACCCTATTCATATTCTGAGGAAGAGAAAGAAGAGGATGCAGCCCTAGCTCTCCAAATTGTACTAGTGTCTGAAGCATTGCCATTCCCCACACCACAAGAGCAAGAGGAACCAACAGAGAAGGCTTCCTCTAGCAAGCCTAAAATTAAAAAGATCAATGAGCTACTGAGGCAGATTTATGAAATGGAGTTCTTGGAAAGAGAAATAAAGAGTAATAATGAGACCTTGACCAGCAGGAACAAGCTACTACACAAGTCCTACCTAGAGTAGAGAGAAAGATACATTTTCTTGAAAAGGATGAACACAAGGTACCGAAAGGAGAATACTAGATTATATAGGATGGTTAGGCTCCAAAGGCTGCAGCTGAAGGAAGACAAATCAAACCCTAGCAGCCACCCCCCCTTAGAAACCCTAGCTGAAGTAGCAGTTAGTCTCCAGCCTCCTGAAGCTAGCTAAGGCGTTGTTAACACTCCTAGCATGAAGCGTGTAGAAGAGGAAAGCTGAGCAAATAGGACTGAAAAGCCATTTTTGAGAAAAAAATAATAAGTTTTGTAAAACAGGGCTTTTGTTGGCTTAGGAGGATACTGGGGTAGATCATCAGCCACCGAAAGTGCCACTTTCGGCAGCTAACGATTCCGATAGACTAGACTCTTAACCACTAAAAGTGGACAAAGGATTAAAATCTAGTTTTTGCATACAGGACCGGTTTTGGGAAACTACATATGGCTCATGGACGTGATCTAGAGATGAAAGACTCTAAGGAAAACATCAGAAAGGGGTCTATTTAAGATCTAATATGACATAACAGCACAAAAGGCCACCAACCCTAGCTATCAAGAGAAAACAGTGGCTTAAACTGCAAAGGGCTAGTAGTAGTAATCATCAGCAGTTACTTTAGTTATCTAGAAGTTCATTCAGTAAACTGATTCTTCAGTTTAGTTAAGACAAGTAGTTAATTAGGGTTTTAAACCCTAATTTGCAAAAAACTATTATTTTTGTTTATTTTTGTAAAAATAGATCGAAGTTTTTAGGATCTGTACATTTTGTAAAGGATATAAATCCTAATACTGATTTTATGAAAAAGGTTTGACTTCGGGGATTTATAAACCTATACTATTGTCAGCTTCTCATTTTTCACATTCTTGAATATAAGCTCATTTTCTATGATTTGTTCATCCTTCATCTCTGTCTTTACTGTACTTATGCCTAAATGTGTATTTAGGTTACTTTCAAGTTGATTAATAACTAATAGCTGTTATCCTATTGGTGTGTTAATGTGAGTTGATTTATAGGTACCATCCTTATCATGATTTAGCCATTTATATGCATCTATTTTGTATGTAAATCTGCCATCCTGATGAGTTATCCATCCCTACACCTTATTGTCAACTTCTAAACAATTATAACTAAAATCATTGTAATTAAGTGAGTTTCATGCATGTCTTGAGAGTGGAAGGTTATATATGTCACCTGAATTGATCCATATTAGAAAACTGTAAAAACATTGTAAGTTACTAGGCATCCTCGAGCTACAACCTAGAGGAGTTTCCTGGAGTGATAACAAATTGATTAAACTTCATTCATGGATGTTTGTTTCATCACTTGGGAGATGAGGTTTATGATAATGAAACAAGACTACCTAGTTGGAGAATGTTTGTCATAGAAATTGTTTTTAGAGTTATGATGCATTTTGTGGTTGAGGAGGATTTGTAGTAGGGTTTTTATTTGATTCCATAAACGACTGACACTAAGGTATGAATGGTAAATGATGATCATAATTTCCATATTTCCCACCCATATCCCAAGGAAAGTTGGTACTCAATTTGGTGTTCTTCATTTGCTTGGCAGGATTGTTGATCCCATCGTTGGTATTTCCCATATTTGAGTTTTGTTGGGAAGGAGGATATCCTCCTTTGTCTTCTTACTCATTCGACCTAGTATTTCCTTTCTTGTTCTCTTGATTTTATGTATTAGCTTGATATTTTGTGTTAAACTACTCAAATTCTTGACCTTGTTTTGTATATAAGGTTATACTAGATTAACCCCAATATGGGCCATCGGGAAAGAACTAGGTGGACTAGGAAATGAGAAATATGGATAGTACATGGGGGTAGGGATATATGGGATGAGAGCTCCATATGAAGTGGATGTAGGAGATTTTTGTGTGATTTGAGGTGGTGGAGCAAATTGTGCTTGGTTTGTGCTATGATACATAGGACAATATCGATGATATGTCATTTGTCCAAATGGATGGTTTGGAGTGGTTGGAGGGTTTACTGATGTTAAAGGTGTCGATGGCTACTGTTGTGCCATAGAGTATGGCATAGAAGTTTGTTATTTGAGCGTGATTTCCTAGTGAGAAATACCTCCAATAATCCCATCAACATAGTGTGACATCCCTATAGTAATTTTTCTCAAAGAGAAATGACGAAGGGAATTTGGGATGATTGTATACAAAGACCTAAATTATGAATAGATCGAATGTAAATGTTTAGCCTTCATAATGGTCGCTTCTTCCATTGTGGGAATGGTGGTTTCCCCATACTTTGTGATCATTAGTAGGAACGATTTGTGGAACTAATCTAGAAAACAATAGGTTGGATGTATAATTTTGACAAGGTCCAATGCCTATTTCATTCATGGATATGATCCATGATGTGATTATAGGTATCTTATCAAAACTATCTAAGAATCTTGAAGCTGCGATCATGATGTATTGGTAGTTGTAAATACATGAGGAAGGTAGTGGTTATTGACTCAAAAGTAGAATAAGACAAATATGGTAAATTGACATACCATTTGTCCATCATACTTGTAAAGGGTTATTTTAAATAGCCAAACTCAAATGGTTTCTTCAGTGATATTTTTGGATGAACATTAGACATGAAATGACATCACACGGTTTTTTGGTTCATCTCCTTATTTTCCCTCAATTTTTTGAATATCCAAGTGTATGTTGGTGGGGCATTCCTAGAAAAGTTATGCAATGTAAAATTTGTACATTTACCATCTTCAATAAATATGGGATATTTAAGCAACATAATTGGTAGTGTTTATTCCACCATTTTATTGTATGTTACCTCCTCAAGAGATTAGGGCTGTGGTGGTGTACCTCCTATCGGATGTGTAGGTGGTAGGGGTGTACCTCCTCTAAGAGGTGGATGTTGTGGGTTTGGTGTACAACCTTATCCTAGAGGTGGAGGTGGTGGGGGTAGTGCATTACCTCCTGCAATAGGTGGAGGTGGTGTGGAATTTGGAGAGTTATCAAAATATGTCCAATAAAAGTTTATCTTAACAACACTCTCTAAGTATGCCCTTATTCACCTGATGCTCTCCCATGTGATATACAAGGAGTTAGTGTGGAAACACCTCATTCATTGGAGGGATTCCTTACAACCTATGAGAATTCCTAAGGTCGCTTTGTTCCACAATGGTTGTGTTTTTGTGATCCAATGAGGGTGAGGATGAAGGGATTTAAACCAAATTTGAACAAATGGAAAAAAATATGATAATGAAAATAACAAATGCAATATGGTGGAAGTGAGGGGGTATGTGTCAAGTGTTTGTGCATATAATTGATGAGTTAGTTATTTATAAATACGTTAAAAGTAAACAATACTATTGTTTAAAATTTTTAGGATAATGGTGGGAATTATTTGGATGTCTAACCCAATCAATCATAAACTAACTATTTTTTTTTGTGACCTCCTTCATGGATTATTTTAATTGGGTTAGAAATTAAAATGTAATATTGATTTTATGATTGTCCAAATTTGACTTAAAGGTGCACAAGGAAAATGTTTCAAATGTAATTATCCTTTTGATTCATTCAAATTACTCATCAGTGTCAAGTGAAGAGCATACTTGATTATGAAGAGTCAGCATGTCCCTTGGTGTGTGCTTCAAGTGCAAATTTCACACATGTTTTGAAAGCAAAAAGTAATTTGGAATTTTCATCTAAGTAAAGAGCATAATAAAGAAAAATCATGGCGAACATTAAACATTCTTTAATCCACCTAATTAACCTATAAGAGTGAATGAAATGGACTCCAAATGAAAAATATCACAATATTTAATGAAAATGAATTAAATGTGTAAATTTATGTATTTCGAACCTTTCACTCCATTGTTAGTTTCCAAGAGAACTATGAGTGTAAGGGAGGAAAATCCATTACATGGAGAAAGAAGATTCTTTAGGTCTCTTGTTTGTATGAATGAGTGAGTTAATCTGATGTGCTTTAAAATCAATGAAATAGGAAAGAAACAATCAAATTTAAACTAAAACAAGTTTACAAAATCTCCTAGACTAACAATATCTATGAATAGTAATCATGAAATGAGGTAGTTAAGTGCATATGCCAACTAAGAGGTTCATTGAGGCCCCTTGAGAAAACATTGTGTATATAAAATGGAGAAGATGCACTATAACACTATTGTTCAGAGAAAAATCACACCAATCAACATGCTAGAGACACCAAGAACTGCACTACTATAAAATTTGATGGAATTGGGTTGTAAGCTTACAGGTCTTGAGTGTTGGGGGGATGAAAATAAATCTATTGAAAGTAAAACACACCCCCAATAGGTTATCCTACATATTAAAACCTATAAACAAACAAATGAAAAAAATAGTGGCGGAGTCACCATAAGGTCATTATAGAAAAATGGTGAGAAGGGTGAGTGATTTTCCTACTTATAATCCTTGTAGGCTGCAACAAGGAGACAACTTAGTGATTTCGTAGTATTCTATAACTTAAATGGAAAATAAATACTTAAAATAAAGGAAAATGAAACAAAATGTACAAGTTTTAAGGAAAATAAAAGAGAAAGAGTGTCCTAAACCAAATGATGATTTCCTGATGGTAAATCTTGTTACATGGTGTCACCTAGTAGGTGAAGGATTCAAGGGAAGCCAAAAATAACCATTAGGGAGAGTCCCTATTGTCCACATAAATGATTGATAAAAAACTTATAACAATGGAGGAAACTATTTCTTCTTAGAGGAATATAAAAAGGGAGATTTGCATGCCAGCTAACCTCTTACAGAATTCAGTCATAAACATGTGACCTAGGGATAATTGCTATATCTAGTTATATGAAAGTCTAATTAAAATTTAGCAATAATTTTTATATAGGGCATAGAATTCATTTTCTTTATTATTAGTTTCACACACCTAAGTTGAAACAACGAACCATGGATTTTCATACAAGTTTGCTATACCAAAGCAGTCTTAAACAAATCACCTTGGGAAACTTCGCATAAGTTCCACTTTGGGAATCCAATTTTACTCTAACCTATGGGGTTGAAAGTAATAAAGATAAATATATCTCAAAATAAATTTTTAGATATTTAGGATTAAGCATTTCATATATATATAAAAACCAATACCACAGAATTCTGTAGAAGAAATTGGAGAAAGTAGGGCTTTTCATTCTAGGCACTTCCTTCCATCGATCAGTTGAAAAAGAAGGAATATAAAAAATATACCTAGGAGGGCACATATTTCTATGGAATAATTCTCTCATTTTTTGTATTTTCAATTTTTGACCTAACATAGTCGAGGAAAACTAAGGCATAGGATATTTTGCAGTTATCTCCATAGTTTTTCAAAAATGAGTTTGTTTCTGAGCTCACCTTGAGGAGGAGAATATTTGTTTCCAATCAGATATGAAAGTTACATAAGTTGAAAAATTAGGGTTTCTCTATCAAACCCTAGGTCCACCAAAAGTAGTCTTCCAAAAATTATTAAAAGCAAGCATGAAGTTGAAACTATCTCATTGGTAAGTTCTATCCTCTCTATTTCCATTTGAGGTTCTCATTTTTATCATGATGATAAATAATACCAAGATTGAGGACAAGATTGAAGGATTTGATAACTTTTCATACTTGAAGAAGCATGACATGGAGAACTATGTTAAAGAATAAGTTTAAGATCCATAGGGATATTAAGACAAATCAAGTCACAAGGAACCAGTCAAAGAAAAGAGGATTATTTATGTCTCCATTGGATCTCACATGTATCATCCTTGAATATCCCAATGATATGATCAATGCAATGACCAGCGAAAGACTATAAACAAGAATATGACCTTTAGAAATCAACTCAACCACATGAATATGAAAATGTTAGAAATAATTCAATCTTACTTCACAAAGATCTCTTAGATCAAGGAGAAACTAGAAGCCATTGGAGACAATGTCAAAGAAGCAGAAGCGTAGATTACAAATACGAATGGTATCCCAAGTTCATTCAAGGGATTTATTCTAGAAGGAATATCATTATGGAGGAATGCACATAAGAAGAATCTTGATTGATAGAAAAAGAAGAAGAGATGAATGAATATGACAAGCAAGCCCTAACAACTCATGAAAAGAAGAGAAAGAATAAAAAGGAAGAACATTCTCGCAAAGAATAAAAATAATTCAATAAGGACCTCTCACAACTCAAATGTTCATTTGTGATGAGAAACGTCACTTAGAAAAAGAATTCCCCAAGAATAAATAATGGAAGGATGATATGATCAATAATTACTAGGAAATCATATAGAATGTTTGGATATGATTTTGAGACTTGGAGGGAAGTTTGTAATGTATTCCAAATAGATATACAAGATCAAGTATATAGCAGATGGAATTATCAAGCAACACAAAGAAAGGTTTATGGTTTCTCTTAGAAAGAGGGATTCGATTATGAAAAGACACTCCTCTAGGGGATAGACACACCTCTTTAGTGGTGGATATTACACTATATAGTTGGTGTAATCAAAGTAGAAGAACCGATCGAGCAACCTCTGGGATTTAGTACTATCTACAGATAAGAACCTATGTGCAGAAGGATTTGTACAAGCTCAGAATACCCATGGGATAGCACATATAGTTGCATTAAGAGATTGAGGATCAACTAGAGTGGTGGAGATCCCAACCTTTACTACAAGGTTGAAAATAGTATCCAACAAAGTTCAAGATGGAGGATCTTAATATCGAGTGACCTTGATGGGTAACATAGATGGATTCAAAGAATATTAGAAGCAGGGAGGAAACATGCCACTCTAATGTCTCGAGACAAAGAGAATAAAAGATGCAGAGCAAGGATGATTATCCGTTTCTGAGGGAGTGACTATGGTACATCTCAAAGTTTGATAACCTTGACATGATTCACTAGATTAGAGGTATATTTTCCTTATCCAAGGAAAATGTGTGGTTGATATAAGAATTGAGATGTTTGGATACACCAATGGAATCAAACATGAAGTCAATATGTGATCCTACCTCAAAAATAGTTGATGTCACACTCTACGTTCTTAAGATGGGTTCATTGATGTGCTTAGTGAATAGAATGTTTATGTATTTGTAACTTCAGAATGTATTCACTTATATTGTACCACGATGTTCCTATCAAGAGAATCATTTGTATTTCATTGTACCGTGATGTTCCTATCAAGAGAATCATTTGTATTTCATTGTACCACAATGTTCCTATTAGGAGATTCATTAATATAATAAAGTCATTCAAATTCAATGAGTTTAACCCTTCATTGTAAGTCAGGGGAATAGACCCCACAATTGATTTGAGGATAACCCTCCTTGTTGATCGGGGGGAAAAGTCCCCACAATTGAGGGGCACTAGGGTTATTAGACTCTCCTAGAGATGTCAGCCCTGGTAAGTAATTTTCAAGTCAAAAACTAGTATAAATAGAGAGTGAGCCGCTCTATTTGTCACACACGCTCACTCAACTGGGGCGCATGAGTGAGAGAGGAAGTGCTCACACAAGTGAGAGAGAGAATAGTTGTTGGAGGTCATATTTCTATCTTTGGGTTTTACTACTGCCATTGGTTCTCATTCTATCTATGAGGAATTTGTGGGGTTTTCTCCTTTATGGTTTCCCCAAGGAAAATATTTGTGTCTCTTCTCTCTTGTGATTATTTCTATGCATGTTATTCTCTCACATAAGATCCTAGATCATATTGATTAAATGATGAAAATCTAACATGGTATCAGATATAACCTGAGAAGAAGATATTGTGCGGCTAAATAAGCTAGGGATTCTTAATTTTTTGGTCTCTCTCAACAATCGATCAGAAAAATGAGGCTAGGCTAACTCTCCATTGAAGGGCACATCTTTCTACCGAAGCAGAATTTGATTCCAGGCATTTTCAGTTTTTGCTGCAGGAAGTTAGGGATTTTTATATAAGAGGAATTTTTGAGTGAGCCCAGCATAGTATTTATCTCCTCATCAAAATCTAAGTTTAGAGACCAAGTTTGAAGTTTTTGGTTGATTAAAACTTCAGGAAAGTCAAACCCTATGACCCTAGGCCTAAAAAACCCTAAAATACTAAAACATATAGTTTTGGTCCATTCGCTGTATCTCAGGATTGAAGAGGTATCAAGGGCCATATTTTTCACAGGACAAAGATAAAATCCTATTGTACCATGTGTAGAAATTTCAGGCTCATATTCCCTATATTCTAGGATATATGATTCCTCCAAATCAAGGTTTCATCCTCTTCCAGGATTCACCCTGAAACATGAGACCGAGGAAGAATTGCTATATCTCAGGCTATGAAGGTCCAAATGGGATTTTTCAAGATTTTTCAGATATTTCATGGACTGTACTTGCAATTTTAAAAGTTTCGGACCTTGAAGGTGAAACAGTGACACATGGAATTTCATACAAGTTCGTTATTTTGAACAGTCCTAAAATAATTCACCTTGGGAAAAATATCATAAGTCCCAATTGGTGAAACCAATTATACTCAAACCTATTATGTTGGAAATAGGATAGACAGGGCTACCGCAGTATGAAATTTTAGACATAGAGGAGCATAGTTTTTGGAGATACCGTAAAACAAATATCAGGCATTTCTATAGAGGGAATCGAAAAACTAGAGCTTCGTGTTCTGGGACCTTTCCTCCACTATTTTCAAACAAGGAGTACATTGGAAAGATCACCTTAAATATGCCCATATTTATATCCAATCATATCTAAAATATTCCATGTTTTAAAAATTAGGGTTTCTCTGACAAACACTAGATTATCCAGCTCCAAAACAAGGACAAACACCTCAAATTGGTAAGATCTAACATTTTTCTATTTACATTTGAGGTTCTTATTTAAAAATGACCTATGACACCAGCTTCATGACAAGATTGGTGAATATGAAAACTTTCGAGCATTGAAGTATAAGTTTTCACTGGTTCTTGAAGAAAAGGAATTTGATACCTGCATAAGTGGAGAGGTTCCAGTTTCGGAGGGAGATGAGGCTAAGGCCTTACATAAGAAGAACTTGATCAAGGCCAAGAGTATTATTACTAATTCTATCAAGGATCACCTTGTACCACTAGTGTCCTCTCTAAAGACACCTAAAGAGATGTTTGATTCCTTAACCAAGCTATTTGAAGGGAAGAACATAAATCATAATACGACTTTTGAAAAACCAGTTGAAGAATGTGAAGATCCAGAATGCAGAGACCATACATTCATACTTTATAAGGATCTCTCAAATCAAAGAACAACTTGAAGCAGTAGAATAAGAGATGGAGAATGAAAAAATCGTGATAACCACCTTGAATGGATTCCCACGATCATGGGATTCATTCATTCAAGGAATGTGTGCTAGAAGGAAGTGATTACCTTTAGCAGACTCTAGAAAGAGTGCACACAAGAAGAAGCTCGACTCATAATAAGAGAAAAGAAGATGGGAGGAACTGAAGCTCTAGCTCTCATGATTCAAAGAAGAACCCTCAAGCAATGAGAAATATGAAGAACTCAATTCTTGAAGAACCTATTATATAACTTAGCATTTGGATAAGAAATGATGTTGTTATGAATGAAGAAGGTGATGAAGATGAGAGGCGTATACCCACGAAATAAATAAAGATAAGTATTCAATTGTCATTTCATGATATTGTTTTGTTATGCATGATAGAATGTTTTCATTAATGAAAGTATACTACTAATATGCATGTGATGGGTAAGTAGCTCATGGTGCCATAAAACTCTCCATTGCTACTTATCTAGAATGAAACCTCTTTGCTAACATATTGGATTAGTGCACAGTCTCAATGATGTCATGGTAGATATGGAAGGCATATAGAAAGTTTCCGTGAGATATGGATGAATGTTGTATTGGATAAAATAGTTGCGTGATCATATCTTTATGCATAAGAATTTTCCATTATGAAAATTCCTTATGAAATGTTTCTAACCATATAACTAAAGAATTTGACTTATAGGAAAGATCGCATACAATCGCCTACAAGAAATGAAGGATGAGACTTGTTCCGAAGAACAAATGGCGACAGTTCAAGAAATAATCCAAAATGAAGAATGATTAGAATGTGATGTCCAAGACCTGAAGGGAATTCCATAGTATCTTCCATATGGATCTGCAAGATCCAGCATGAAGTAGGATACAAGGAAAGATTCGTAGCACAAGGATTTTCATGGAAATAAGGCATAGACTACGAAGAGACATTTGCAGCCAGTGGAAGATAAGACACATGATAGGAAAAATCATGTGTGCAAATGAAAGAAGGCCTTGTATGAGCTCAGAAGGAACCCATGGGATAACACATACATGAAGTGCTTGAAAATCACTTAGAGTGATCAAGATATTAATATTTGCTACAAGGTTGATGATGAAATCCTATAGAGGATGACAAGCTCAAAGATAAGTGCGAGAAGAACTTTTGAAAAGGTTCAGGATATTAATATCCAGTGACCCTAGATGGATATATAGAATACTAGTAGCAGAGGAAGCTACTTGTCACTCCAGTGCAAGATGTTTCAATGCATAGAGTGCGAAAGGTAGAGGGAGAATAATGATTTGCTTTAGAGGGAGTGACTGCAGAAGATGTTGAGGTTTGACATGATATGACAAGATGTGGCAAATTACTGATGACTCTGAGCTTTACTCAGAGTAAAGAAGATTCTAAACTTTACTCTGACTTCAATGTGGAAGACCAGTCATGCTCTTGTTATATGTCGATTAATTGTTCCTAAAAGAAAAGAGGAACACATTAAAGTTGCAAGAAGGAGACTTGCTATCGAGTTCTAGATCAAGGACTTGGATATGATGCACTACTTTCTAGGCATGTAATTGTGGTAGAATGTTGATGGAATCTCCATGGGACAAGGGAACTGTGTAGTAGATATCATGAAGTGGTTCAGGCTGATGGACTACAAGGCCATGAACACACCTATGGCATCAAACCTAAAGCTATTGAGTGATGCTTCATCATAATCGGTTGATGCTATGTCGAATGATTGGGTCATTGATGTACCTGAAAAATACGGGACCATATATTTGCTTTGTTGTGAACACACTAAGCCAGTTCTCGAAGAATCTAAGACATGTTCACCTGATTGCTGCAAAGCATATTCTGAGGTACCTAAAGGGTACAGTTGATTATGGGCTGAAGTATGAAGCGAACCAGAAGATTAAATTGGAGGGTTATGTGGATTTGGATTGGGAAATAAGTTCCATTGATACCAAGAGAACTTTAGGGTGCTGCTTCAATATGATATAACAGAGGAGTAGTGAAGCTCCAACATGTGATCCAGATAGAGATATCTTGAAAGAGAGATTTCTAGCATAGTCGATGAGACAGGTTTTCTGAGCATAAAACACTGGTGAGGCTCATAGGTTGCTTAGATGTAAATGGTCTTGTAGGTTGTTCTAAGATGTAATCAGTCCTGGAAAATCTCGTATGTTATCCTTGGAGATAATCAGACCTAATGTGATTCTACGCTAGAAATGGTCAAAGTAAAGTTTGAGTACTTTAGGAAGAAGCTTGGTGTTCTCCAGGTCGAGGTTCCTTCCAAGGAGAAGAGATGAGTCTGAGAGCCCTTCTAACATGGTGGTAGGATTGTTTCCTCCCATGGTCAGATGTAAGTGTAGAGCATTTCTAACATGGTAGTAGGATTGGTTCCTCCCATTGTCAGATGTAAGTATAGAGCCTTTCTGACATGGTGGTAGGATTGGTTCCTCCCATGGTCATATGTAAGTGTAGATCCTTTCTGACATGGTAGCATTGGTTCCTTCCATGGGCAGATATAAGTGCAGAGCCTTTCTAACATGGTAGGATTAGTTCCTTCCATGGTCAGATATAAGTGCTGAGCATTTCTAGCATGAATGTGAGATGTGTTCCCCACATGGCTAGATATAAGTGTTGAGCCTTTCTAACATATTTCTTGGATGTGTTCCTCCCATGGTCAAATATAAGTGTTGAGCCTTTCCTACATGGTTCTTGGATGTGTTCCTCACATGATCGAATAGAAGTGTTGAGCCTTTCCGACATGGTTCTTGGATGTGTTACTCCCATGGTTGAATGTAAGTGTTGGCTCATTCTGACATGGTGGCAGGCTAGGCCTCCCATGGTAAGATGTGTGTTCTAGGCCTTTCTAACATGGTGGTTAATGTGTTCCTCCCATGGTCTGATGTGAGTGTTGGGCATGCCTTTTTGACATGGTTGGGGACGTGTTCCTCCCATGGTCATATGTAAGTGATGGGAGGGCCTTTCTGACATGGTTCTTGGGTGTGTTCCTTCCATGGTCAGATATAATTGTTGAAAAATATGAATACCTACATGGAGGCTAGGCCTACAACCATCATGAAAAATGGCTGGCTCTGTAGAAATTCCTGTGATGAGCAAAATTGAGATATATCACCATTTGATTGAGATAGCGAAGCAGTGATGATGATGATCCAGTGATGATTCACCTTTGATGATGATCCAGGGATGATCCATCTTTGATGATGATCCAATGATGATCAAACTTTTATGATGATCCAAAGAAGAAGACTTGTGCTGATGAATTGTGTCAAAAGAATACCTTCCTAGTTAAGAGGGAGTGTTGATGTATTTGTAACTTCAAAATGTTTTCACTTATATTGTACTTCGATGTTCCTATTGGGAGAGTCATTTTCCTTTTTTGTACCCTAATGTTCCTATCAGGAGAGTCATTAATATAATAAATTCATGCAATGTCAATGAGGTTGCCCCTCTATTGTAAGTTGGGGCAATAGCCCTAGAATTCAGTTGAGGTTAACCCTCCTTGTTGATCAAAGGGGGAAAAGTCCCCACAATTGAGGGGAACTAGGGTTATTAGTCTCTCCTAGAGATGTCAGCCCTGGAAAGTAATTGTCAAGTCAGAAACTAGTATAAATAGAGAATGATCCTCTCTATTTGTTACACACACTCACTCAACTAAGGTGCATGAGTGAGAGAGGAAGTTCTCACACAAGTGAGAGAGAGAACAACTATTGGAGATCATCTTTCTGTCTTTCTGTTTTACTACTACCATTGGTGCTCATTCTATCTATGAGGAAGTTACAGGGTTTTCTCCTTTATGGTTTCCCCAAGGAAAATATTTGTGTCTCTTGTCTATTGTGATTATTTCTATGCATGTTATTCTCTTAGATAACATCCTAGATCATATTTCTTAAATGATAAAAATCTAACACATGAGGCCAAATATTTTCCTTCTAGAGTCGAGATGTGTTCTCATGGTTGTGTCAAAGCATGTGGTGTGGTACCTGAAGGGTACAATTGACTATGGCCTCGTATATGCAAGACCACAGAGGATCTTCCTACAAGGATGTGATGACAGTGATTGCATTGGAAGCACTTCAAATAGAGAAAGATATTCAACATGTTGTTGAAAGTGGACCAGTGTTTTTTTCAATGTAACCAAGGACAAATATATTGCAACTAAGAATAAAGCAAGGGTAAATTCCTCAAGTGATGAGAAATATGATCTTGAATAATTATACCAATGAAGATAAAGTTCATACTCTTTTCTATTTCAGCATTGAATAAGAAGGGATGCACTTATAGGACACATAGATTCAACACCAAGACACAGTTCTATGTGATTTGCTATGTAAGAATACTCACTCAGTATTTATGATCGGGAGTAAGATAGGTATAGGTCCTCAAAATAAAATGATGAAGTAAATCACGTTTTCCAAAACTCCAGTAATCCTTGAAAGGAGACAAAGATCAAGATGGAGTCTACCAAACAAAGAAATATAAGTATTTGAATTGTCATTTTCTATACATCTAGTTGCTCAGTTGTGTACATAGATATGTTCCTAGATTTAGGAACTGTATTATCCATGTTAGAGTGTTTCATTTATGAACAATTTACTACTAATGTCCATGTGAAGGGTAAGTGGCTTGTGGTGTTATACAGCTTTCCATTTCTACTTATATATTAAAATGAAATATCTTTGTTGACATGCTGGGAGTAGTGCACGGTAGTAATAATGTCTTGGTAGAAATGGAAGGAATCTAGAAATTTACCATGTGTATAGGAGATATGGATGAATGTTGCATTAGCTGAAATAGTTGCATAATTGTATGACATATATATATTTATGCATAAGAATTTGTTATTATGAATATGTTATGAAATGTTTCTAATCATGCAATTGTATTTGACTTGTAGGAAGGATCGTATGTAATTACCTACAAGATAAATAATGATGAAGTTGACAATGTTGATGTGTTTGTAATGTCGGAATGTATTCACTTGTATAGCTTATATTGTATTTCATTGTACCCTGATGTTCCTATCGGGAGAATCATTAATATAATAAAGTCATGTAAATTCCTAAAGGCTAACCCTCCATTGTAAATCAAGGAAATAGTCCCCACAATTACAAGGTACTAGGGTTATTAGACTCTCCTAGAGAATTCAGACCTCGTAAGTAATTGTCAAGTCGAAAACTAGTATAAACAGATAGATAAACTCTCTATTTTTCACACACAGTCACTCAGCTATAGCACATAGGTGAGAGAGGAGGAGCTCGCTCAAGCGAGAGAGAGAGAGAGAGAGAGAGAGAGAGAGAGAGAGAGAGAGAGAGAGAGAGAGAGAGAGACCAGTTGTTGGAGATAATATTTCTATCTTTGGGTTTTACTGCTTCCATTGGTGCTAATTCTATCTCTGAGGAAGTTGTGGGCTTTTCTCCTTTATGGTTTCCTCAAGGAAAATTTGTGTGTCTATTGTCTCTTGTGATTGGTTATTGTGCATGTTATTCTCTCAGATAAGATCCTAAGATCATATTGCTTAAATGATAAAAATATAACATGGTATCATAGCTAACCTAAGAACAAGACACAGTGCAACTGTAGAAGCTAGGGATTCTTACTTTTTCAGTCTCTCTCCACAATCCACCAGCAAAAGCAGGCTAGGCTGACTCTCCATTGTAGGGAGCATATTTCAGTCGAAGCAAAATCTGATTGTGAGCATTTTCATTTTTTGACATGTCATTGCTACGGGAAATTAGATCTTTTCATAGAAGAAGAATTTTTTGGTGAGCCCAGCATAGGATTGATCTCCTCATCAAAATAAAAGTTTAGATACCAATATCAAAGTTTTTGGTTGAGAAGAACTCTGGGAAAGTCAAACCGTAATTTTCCCCAGAACTAGAAAAGCAACACTGCAAAAGATCAGCTCTAGATCAAGTTTTAGCTTCTCAAATTGGTAATATCTAAATATTTTCTATTTCCATTTGAGTTTCTCAGTTAAGATGTCTCATCATAGCAAGATTGATGAAAATCTCAAAGAAGCTGAAAATTTCGAGCATGAAAGTATAGGATCTCACTCGTTCTTGAAGAAAATGAATTGGACACCTACATAAGCGGAGAGGTTCCAATTCCAGAGGGATATGAGGCTAAGTCCTTACAAAAGAATAACTTGTTCAATGCTAAGAGGATTATTGTTGATTCAATCAAGGATCACCTCATACCACAAGAGTTGTCCATAAAGATACCTAAAGAGATGTTTGATGCTCTGACCAAGCTATTTGAAGGGAAGAACATAAATTGAAAGATGACTTTGAGAAATCAATTGAAGAATGTGAAGATCCAGAATCTAGAGACCATACATTCATATTTAACAAGGGTCTCTCAAATCAAAGAACAACTCGAAGCAATGGATGAACAAGTAGAGAATGCAGAAATTATGATGACCACCTTGAATGGTCTCCCTAGGTCATGGGACTCCTTTATTCAAGGTATTTGTCCTAGATTAAAGCTAATCACCTTCAGTAGGCTCTGGGAGGAATTCTCACAAGAAGAAGCTCGAATAGTAGACCGAGAAGAAAAGATGGGAAGTGAAGTTCAAGCTCTCGCAGTACACTCCAAGAAAAGAAAAAGGGACTATCATCAGCACCAAGGTAAGCATTCTAACTAGAAAGATAACCCTAGAAGATCAAGCAAAGGTCTATCTAAACTCAAATTCTCTACATGTGATGAAATAGGACACTTTTCCAGAGATTGTCCTAAAAATAAAAATTGCTCTCAAAAGAAGAAGAACTATAAAAGAAGACATCATGCTCACACAACAGGGGGGCTTGTACAAGCTAAAGGGCCATGAGGGGGGCTTGTACATCAAGTCCCTATGTGGCCAAAGGGAAATACTATAGATGATGTAGTAGTGATTGGAGAGCATGAGGGGGGCTTGTACAAGCTAAAGGTCCATCTGGAACAAGCCTTGGTCCATGACTCAGTAGAGCCAAATGAACTTTGGCATAGAAGGCTTACACATGTGCACTATAGGAAACAACCATCTGCAAGAAAAGTTGTTGAAGGTATTCAAGAAATATAGGCAAAACATGAAGGTGTTTGCAAAGGATGTGTGAAAGGAAAGAACACAAAGAAGACATTTCCAAGTAGTGAGAGCAAGGCAAAAGGAATCTTGGAAATCATCCACTACGATGTATGTGTTCTGATGTCACCCAGTTCATTGAGTGGGTATGTATACTATGTTTCTTTCATTGATGATTTTTCTAGGAAGACATGGATATACTTCTTGAAATAAAAATATGAAGTATTCGGCAAGTTCAAAGAATTCAAAGCCTTGATCGAGAACCACACAAAAAATAAAATCAAGGCCTTTCGATCATACAATGGTGCAGAATTCAAATCAAATGAATTCAAAGAATTATGCAGAGATTCTAGGATTAAGAGGGAGTTGACCACTCCATATAATACACAACAAAATGGGGTTGCAGAAAGGAAGAATAGGACAATTATGGAAGACACAAAGGCAATGCTTCATGATCAAGATATTCCCATGCATCTATTGGCAAAAGCTACTAGGATAACTGTGTATGTAAAGAACCATACTTCGTATAGAGTACTAAAAAACAAGACACTTGAAGAAGAGTTCTCTAGAAAGAAACTAGAATTCAATCATCTCATAATATTTGGTTGTCCAATGTATATACACATTCCAAGAAAAGATGACAAAGTTATATTTTTTTAGGAAAGAATGGTATATTTGTGGGATATAGTGAAAGATTGAAGGCTTACAGAATATACTTCCCAGGATTCAAGAATATCGACATCAGTAGAGACATAACATTTGACAAAGACTTAGCTTACAAAAAATCCATAAATTGACCTGTTGAAGACCCTAACAAAACAGAAGCACCCATGATTTGAACTACAACTATGAATGATACAACTCAAGAAGAAGATCAAGAAATAGAAAAACCCTAAGAACCTGAAACCTGCATGGGTATTAGAGGCTATCCAGGGTGTAAAAATATATGGGGCTCGAGAAGAAATGCACAGAGAAAGGAAGATAACTAGGTCCTACTCTGGATATGTAGCCTGATTATGTGACACCATTGATAAAGAACCTTCCAACTATGAAGAAGCAACAGAGAAGAAAGAATGGAGGAATGATATGATCGAGGATTACCATTCGATCATGAATAATGATGTATGGGATGTTGTCCCAAGACCAGAGGGGAATTATATTGTGACTTCCAAGTGGATCTACAAGATCAATCATGTTGCATATGGAAGCATAGAGAAATATAAAGCAATATTTGTGGTTGTGGCTTCTTCTAGAAAGAAGGAATATATTATGAAGAAAATTTTGCACCTATATCCAAATACACTTCCGTCAGATTAGTACTTTCTCTGGCTATAGTAATGAAAAGGAAGATACACAAAATGGATGTCAAGACGACTTTGTTGAATTGTGTAGTGGAAGAGGAAGTGTATGTGGAGCAGCCACTTAGTTTTGAGACACGTGACAAGGAAACTCATGTGTGTAAATTGAAGAAAGCCCCATACAATTTGAAACAGGCACCTAGGACATCATACGACAGAATTGACAGCTTCACGGGTGGATTAGGCTTTACCAAGTGTAAAGCGGATTCCAACCTTTATTATAAGGTTGAGCAAGGGAACCCTATGAAAATCCTACTGTATGTAGATGACCGATATGTTACAGGTGAGGATGGGTTGATTGCTGATATGAAGAGGAAGCTTGCTACTAAGTTCGAGATCAAGGACTTGGGTATGATGCACTACTTTCCAGGCATAGAGTTGTGGAAGAATGTAGATTGAATCTCCCTGGGACAAAGGAAGTATGCAGTAGAGATCCTGAAGAGGTTTAGGATGATGGATTGCAAGGCGATGACAACACCTATGGCATCGAACCTGAAGCTATTGAGTGATTCTTCATCAAAGTTAGTTGATGCTATGTTGTATCATCATATTATTGGGTCCTTGATGTACCTGAGGAATATGAGACCAAACATTTGCTTTGTTGTGAAAACATTGATCTAGTTACTGACAGATCCAAGACATGTTCACCTGATTACTGCAAAGCATATTTTGATGTACCTAAAGGGTATAGTTGATTATGGGCTCAAGTAAGAGGTGAACCAAAATATTAACCTATAAACTTATATGGATTTGGATTGGGAAGGCAGTGCCATTGATAGGAAGAGCACTTCAAGGTGCTTCTTCAGTATGGGATCAAGCCCTGATATCTTGGTTTAGCAGGAAGCAATCCTATGTGGCACTGAGTATAGCTGAAGCAGAGTATGTTCCAGCTTGTTCAGCTAGTTGTGAGGTAGTGTGGCTAAGGAAGCTACTATCTGATTTGTTTGATCTCTAGTTGGATGCTACTTGTATATATTACGACAACTAAATTTGTTTGAAGTTATCGGAGAACCTAGTGTTCCATGACAAGTCAAAGCATATTGATATCAATTATCACTATATCAGGGATATAGTGCAGAGAGGAGCAGTGAAGCTCCATTATTTTGTGACAAACAAGCAGATAGCTGATGTGTTGACCAAGTTGTTTTCTAGAGTGAAGTTTGAATACTTCAGGGAGAATCATGGTGTTCTCAATATCGAGGTTCCTTCCAAGGGGAAGTGATGAGTCTGTGTGCCTTTCTGATATGGTGGTAGGATTGTTTCCTCCCATGGTCAGATGTATGTGCATATCCCTTCTGATATTGAAGCTGGATGTATTCCTCCCATTGTCAGATGTAAGCACAGAGCCCTTCTGACATGAATGTTGGATGTGTTCCTCGCATGGTCAAATGTAAGTGCAGAGCCCTTCTGTAGGATTGGTTCC
The DNA here is from genome assembly GCA_001517045.1 of Pseudotsuga menziesii. Lineage (NCBI taxonomy): Eukaryota > Viridiplantae > Streptophyta > Pinopsida > Pinales > Pinaceae > Pseudotsuga > Pseudotsuga menziesii. Next base: position 96,076 of record LPNX010754949.1, read on the forward strand.
TCCCATGGTCATATGAAAGTGCAGAGCACTTCTGACATGGAAGCTGGATGTGTTCCTCCCATGGTCAGATGTAAGTGCAGAGCCCTTCTGACATGGATGTTGGATGTGTTCCCCCCATGGTCAGATGTAAGTGCAGATCCCTTCTGACATGGATGTTGTATCTGTTCCTCTCATGGTTAGATGTAAGTGCAGAGCCCTTTTGACATGGATGTTGGATGTGTTCCTCCCATGGTAAGATGTAAGTGTAGAGCCTTTCTTAGATGGTAGTAGGTGTTTCCTACCATGCTGGTGGATGTAAGTGCTGAGTGAGCTTCTCTGACATGGGTGTTGGATGTGTTCCTCCCATGGTCAGATGTGAGTGTTGTGCCTTTCTGACATGGATGTTGGATGTGTTCCTCTCATGGTCATATATAAGTGTTCGGCGGGCCTTTCTGACATGGATTTTGGATGTGTTCCTCCCATGTTCAGATATAAGTGCTAAAGAATATGAATACCTACATGGAGGTGAGGACTACAAACAGCATGAAAAAGGGTTGGATTTGTAGAACTTCCTATAACGAGTAGAATTGAGAGATCGCACCATTTGATAGAGACAGCTGGAGCAGTGATGATGATGATGATCATCCAGTGATGATCCATATTTGTTGATGATGATCCAGTGATGATCCATCCTTGATGATGATCCAGTGACAAAGACTTATGTTGATGAAATTTGTTAAGAGAATACCTTCCTATTTAAGAGGGAGTGTTGATGTATTTGTAACTTAAGAATGTATTCACTTCTACATATTATATTGTATTTCATTTTACCACAATGTTCCTATCGGGAGAATCATTAATACAATAAATTCAAGTAAAGTCATAGACGTTATCCCTATGTTGTAAGTCAGGGAAATAGTGCCCACACTTCTGGGGCACTATGGTTATTATAATCTCCTAGATAAGTTGGCCCTGGTAAGTAATTGTCAAGTTGAAAACTAGTATGAATAGAGAGTGAGCCTCTCTATTTGTCACACACACCCACCTAGTTATAGCGCATAGGTGAGAGAGGAGGAGCTTGCTCAAGTGAGAGAGATAACAACTATTGGAGATAATCTTTCTATCTTTGGGTTTTACTGCTTCCATTTGTGCTCATTCTATCTCTGAGGAAGTTGTGGGGTTTTCTACTTTATGGTTTCCCTGAGGAAAATATTTGTGTCTATTGTCTCTTGTAATTTATTGTTGTTCATGTTCTTCTCTTAGATAAGATCCTAAGATCATATTGCTTAAATGATAAAATTTTAAAATTCATTGTACAAGAGAATGATGACGCAGTTGAAAATTTATGATAAAGTTATGGATGTACAAGAGAAAAATGATGCAAGTGAGAATTTACAAGAGAATAAATATGATGATAAAGTTGTCGATGTGTTCACCAAGCCTCTATCTCATGTAAAGTTTGAATACTTTAGAGACATGCTTCGTTTAGTCCAAAGGGACCTCCCTCAAAAGAGGGAGTGATGATGAGGTTGTAGGTTTTCTATTGTAGTGGTGTGGTATCTTATCCTATGTAGGGTATGTATGGATAGGATTCTTTGGTTCCAAAGTGTTAGTAATATAGAATATACCTTTTTTATATTAGGGGGATTAATATGTTTGGGTGGGATTGTTTGGTCTGAAAGGGTCAGTAAGCAAAACAAAACCTTGTTTGGTCCCAAGCAAGATTCATATTTCTAACTAGTCTTGTTTGGCTCGAAAGGGTTAGTAATTCAAAACAATGCCCAAGTGCATCTACAATAGAACCCACCATGATGTTTCTCCATATATCCTAATGGAAAGCCAATGCAATGCCAACACTCTGTGTTGATACCAACATTTTTATGGCGATGATGACGTGGTTGTTTCAACATTCCTATGTTGGTGATGGTGAGGTTGCTTGAACATTTATATGTTTATGATGAGGAGTATTTTATTAGTATTTATATGTTCATGATGATGAGGTTGTTTCAACATTTCTGTGCTGATGATGATGAGGTTGTTTCAACATTTCTATGTTAATGATGATCACGTTGTTTCAACATTTCTATGTTGATGATGACCAGGTTGTTTCAACGTTTCTATGTTGATGATGATGAGGTTGTATCAAAATTTCTATGTTTATGATGGTGATGATGTTGGTTCAACATTTATATGTTGATTATGCAAATAATGATCTAACATTTATTTATTGATGATATAGTTTTAGAACTAGCATGTTAATAATGTTGTTGTTGATTCAGTATTCACATACTGATGTTGTAGATGAGGATTCAGTATTCACATACTGATGTTGCAGATGATGATTCAGTATTTGCATACTAATGTTGTGGATGATGATCTAGTATTCACATATTGATGTTGTAGATGACGATTCAGTATTCACATACTGATGTTGTGGATGATGATTTTGTATTTTCACATATTGATGTTTCAGATGATGATTTAGTATTCACATATTGATGTTGATATGATGATTTAGTAATCACAAACCTATGTTGCAAATGATGATTCATTATTCACATACTAATGTTATGGATGATGATTCAGTATTCACATATTGATGTTGCGGATGATTATTCAGTATTCACATATTGATGTTGTAGATCATGATTTAATATCCACATATTTATGTTGTGGATGATGATTCAGTATTCACGTACTTATGTTACATATTATTATTCAATATTCACATACTAATTTTGAATATGATGATTCAGTATGTTGCATATGATGATTCAATATTCACATACTGATGTTGTAGAGGATGATGTATCGATATCCACATACTCATGATGCTAATGTCGATGATGACATAATAGTTCAATTATGATGATGATGAGGATTATGAGTATGTTGATGATGCATTTCCAAAGTGATGGTCAAGGTTTATGATGTTGTTCCAAAACTTTGTATAAAGATATTTACTAGTCACTTGTACAATTGTTGTTTTGGTTGGTGTTGATGAAGAATACCTTCCTTGTTAAGAGGGTGTGTTGAAATAAATGTAGATTCAAAAGATATTTTATTGTACCTTTTTTGTATTCCTCATTTGAATATGGTATTCCTCCGTTTGGAGATGTCCTTGTTGTAATTGGTCATGTAAAATTCATGGGGTAAAACCTTTATTGTAAGTCGAGGAAATAGTACCCACAAGGGTATTTTATAAATATTATTTTGAGTCTTCCTAGGTAGGTCATCCCTAATTAGAGAACCTGGATGACCTAGTTAAGTAATGAAGTAACTCACGTGATGAATATAAATAGGCGAGGATCCTGTCTTATTTACACACACTTCTTACTCAATCATTTCACAAGAGAGAGAGAGAGAGAGAGAGAGAGAGAGAGAGAGAGAGAGAGAGAGAGAGAGAGAGAGAGAGAGAAGCATTCTACTATGAAAAGGGAGATTCTATTATTGTTCTTGGGATTTTATATTTTACTTGGTTGAATCCTATATCAAGGAAGTTTTTTTAGTTTTTCATCCTCATGAGGGTTTTCCACGATAAATCTCTATGTTCTTTTGTGTGATTGTGCTTGTCTTTATTTCAGTGAACCTTTGATCATGGTTATGATGTTATGATTCTACATGTTTTAAGATATTGTATAACCATTAAATTTATAACATCTACAATCCTCACAAAAAAACCTACAATTTGTTCAAAGACAATCATACCTATAACATCATCATTGTCACTACCCATATTCCTCAATCAAACACATTGAAATAGTTCAACATACAAAGGTGTCTCTCTCTCTCACCATGCCTACATTTCATCTCTCTATGACATTGACAACTTTCAAATGCACTTCTATTCCCCAATCCATATCCTATTTAGACTCTCCAAGAACACTTCTCACTACCACAATTACTATGACATCTAAGATCACATTTCAACCCATTTTTTCCCTTCCCTTAAGCTAGTGTTTTCCCCTCTCATGGAATTTTGAAAAGGAACCCAATAATATTCCAATGCATATTATTCTATACCTCAACCAAATTCTCCAATAACACACACAACATCATTTTCCATAGGTTCCATATACCTCTTTGCAAAACAACTTCATCCTCACCAACAACAATTTCATTTCACGATGACAATGCAACATGCAATATCCAATTCCCCAAAAGTACCTTCTCTACTCCAAATCTTTCTTGTTATCTCTTCCACATAGATTTCTTCTCTTCCAAAAATAGACACCATATATTATTATAGTCACATACATTTAAAAAATAATTCTCATACCCATCCATCGCATCTAGAAAATTGTGGGTCACCACCTCCAAACAAATACCACATATATTTATAAAAGAGTCATCTTCTACAACACATCGGTACAAAGATTTCAACAATAGGATTATCTCTTGTTTTATTAGTGGTTAGGATACTCCTTTATATTTATAGGAGTGTAATGATTTTATAAGCATGAATTACACTCTTTAGGTGTTATTCATCTATCCTATTCATTCACTAGCATTCCAATGACTATTTTATCATGGACATGGTAATATATTTGGGTCAGGCCATCGTCTCCACTATGTTATTTTTAGAATATCCCATGATAGAGTCATTGGTTCATTTTAGTTATGTCTCTATCCTATTATTAATATCCAACAAAAAAAATTAACGACCCTCTCATTTCTTAGGTTTGTCCCTTTAATTACTATCATAATCTATCCGGTAGGCTCAAGAAAAACTCTTATGTTTATGGGATATTGTTTTGGTTGACATGACACACATATATTCCATACAAAGGATATTTAGTCTCAACTTGTGAACCAAGCCCCATAAATCCATAATATACCCACATAACATACACTACATTCACACATTCCTTTATATCATATCGTGCCATCATCTATTATTTTCTATTGTCCAATAACATAGGAAACTACCAAGTCCAAAATGTATTGTAAGTAAGAAAAGAGGAGAGATAGAAAAAAATATTTCAATATTTTTTCTATAACGTTTTCTCCTTAACTTAGAATTGGTGTTACTTGGTACCTTTGGAAAAAATTTACGAGAGCTACAACTTTCATCTTTTGAGTTTTCCGAGATTTCACACCTATTTTATGTGGTAGGAATTTCAATATTTCTAAGATAAAAACATTTTTTGAAAGATTCCAAAAATCTTTCAATTGATGTTTTTCTTCCCATAAATACTAAAATTACCTATCCCAAAAAAGTGGTGTGGAACCTAAAAAGACTCAAAACATGAAAGTTATAGCATTCATCAAGCCCTTTCCAATTCTAACAATAGTTTCCAATTATGAGTTCAAGAGTGAACATTATTGCAAACCTATTGAAATATTATTTTCTCTCTCTCCTCTTTTATTATTGAAACCTACCCAATAGTGTCACCCCCTTATTTACAACCACATCTGGATGAATTGAACATGAAATCAACTTGGACATCCTCCCCAATGAGAAGTGGCTCTCATCTAGCCAATATTTCCTAACTGAGCGAACTATCCTTTAAGGATTTTCCTCATTTCTAATTCTTTATTTAAACTTTAATGTATTGTTTGTATGCCTCTACATTGATATTTTTCCAATGTCAAGTTGTTCATCAATTATTTGTTATTTTATCATTGTGTACAGACATTATTGTAAATCTATGTGGGGACTAGTTTGTATTCCTAATAAATTAGGCAATGCTTTGCAAAAGAATGATTAGTGCTCTTATCTATTTCATATGGATCCAATTATTTGGAATTATATTCAAGCAATATTCTCTTCGAGATTGTACATTTCAAATATGACCTAGGGTTTACAAGTTATTGTGTTCATCCCTATAGTGGCATGGTTACAATTTAGGGGGTGACTATTGAGCAAGCAAACTACCATCTTTGAAGTACATAGGAGGTCATACATACATGATGTGAAATGGATTATAAAACAATAGTGGAAAGAGTACAATATTTCACTTCTATTAGCACAATATTTTAGGAAATCTAATGACAAAACATACCAAATAACTTGGATAAGTTTCTCTACTCTATGGAATTTATCCCGCATAAACAAAACCTAAAAATTCACTTTTATGGTATTTACAATGGCAATAATATAATAGGTATAGTAGTAGAAAACCAACATTTAGGTAAGTCTTCAAGGATTATGTCAAATCACCTTTAAAAGTGTCCATTTAGTTATGCCAAATCATCAAGGCATAAATTACTGATGGATATCAATGCATGAACATATAGGGATGAAAACCAAATAAGGAAATTGCAAAAATGTTGGACAATTAAAAAAATCATTGTTATGCTCAATATGAACTACATATACATACCATAGCCTTCTATAAAGGATTGTACAAGTCCACTAACTCTAAAAAACACTATCTTGGGAAAACAATGAAATATCTAGCTCAACCAAGGAACTACAATGTGCATGAATCACTACAAATCCAAAACAATTTCCCTATTCTCTTTTTTCTATCCATCAATTATACCATGGGTTTATCAAAAACCCTAATATTCCTACTTTATTTGTTAGGATTAATTAATCATCATTCGTCCAATAGAGTATATTTGGTATATTTTCCTAACTTAGGGGGTAATTATTACTATAGTAGAGTGTGGGGGACACACACAAAGGTTATCTACCACTTGTTGCAAGTGCATGAATCATTTTATGTGCCCCTGACACTAATCCCTACATTATAGGATCCCACTCTAAGTACTACCAACAACCTCCATCTGCTGGTCATTGTTGGTAAGCATTTATGTTGAGTTAAACTCTAGTTACAATTAGTTATATCACGTTTAGTTAGCCTGGCACCAATTTTGCATGCATGAATGGGGAGTGGTGCCTTTTTCCCACTTACCTCATTCAGTTAAGTGGTTATAGACTGATTTAAACATTTAGAGTTAGGCTAGTGAGCTCCATCATTGATTTAGACACACTGAGTTAGCTAATCAGTTAGTTTTAGTTGGTAAATTCGAATCCCATCCACATGATTCGAATTATACTTATCGTAACAACAGTGTATTGTTGATTAATGAATGAATATTAGTGTTGTGATGATATGAGCAGTTCTTGTCCAATTTATCTGAAATTTGTGGCATGAATTTCATGTTCAAAGTACATTCTCTTTAATTATTCCATTGCATACCCTTCCTAGAGATTTCATGTTTTCATGTAGATATATGGTTCAAAAATTTAACATGCTATTAGAGCCTTGTTTAGGATAGCATCAAGTCTTGTCCAATCTCCATTGTACACCAAAAGCAATTGAGTTTCCACATAAATCATGGAATCATAGCATTGCTCTATCTGGATTATATCCAAAGATGTCTATCTAGTTGTGGCAGACTCAAAGAAAGTCTACATGTCGATGTGGAAAGGTGTGAAATGAAATATGATTGCGAATTGAATTTTTTTTTTAGTGTTATTGGAAGGTACCTACATGGATTCTTGAGGAATTGGCTGGTCATCATACAAAAAGATGGATTCTTCAGCTTTCATACCCCAAATCCTTACACCCTTCAACTACTATGATTAGAGAGAATATATGCTAGTAGTTGTTAGGCCTCAGGACTATAGGGAAGAATTCATGTGGAATTATTCCTAAGTAATAGGAACAATAAAAAAAGAGTAAGAGGAAGGAGATACAATAGAGGAAGGAGCATCAAGGAAAAGGGAAGGATGTTGTGACAGCAGTAGGAAAGAAAGGAAGAAGACAAAGAGAAGGCATGGGATGAGGAAGCTGCACCAAATGAGTGAGCCATGACAAAAGGATAGAATGAGATACGAGATGACATGGAAGAATATCTACAGAAGAAGGAGTGTAGATAGTGTAATGGTCGAAATATTACAGTAAGGCATAAAAATGAGAAACTGATAGTCCTTACCGGTCGTGGGTACAAGCTCGGCTAGAGATGATGGAAACCACACACATGAAGGAATATTTATAAGTCAGGATAATAATGCCTTTTGTAATGTATTACTAGAATAGGAAGGAGAACCTGTTGGCTAAAGATAATAAGTCGGTTGGGATAGCGACTGAAGAGGAGTATTTCATGAGTCTGTTAGAGTCTATGTCGAGTCATTATTGACTGTAACAAGCACATATGGGATTGACATCGAGTCTGTAATGGGGCTATAAAAGAATGAAACTAAGTTGTAGATAGGTTGGATGGTTTTAGCTGATTAGCTGATACATTGAGTAACCTCTAGAGTCTTAGAAAAGACGCTCGAGCTAGAATGGAGATAGGTATTTTTGGTTAAGGACTCTATATCATTGAGTGCATCAGATTAGTGGTTTTCTAACCGAGTGCAGAAACAAGTAGAGAAGGTTGAGTCGATCCAAGATGTGTGTGGATCGCTAGTAGGAGTAGAGTAGAAATAGAAAGAGAGAATATCGCAGAGCATGAGAGGGAGGAAAATTATGTAAAGATAGAAGAGAAAATCTTGAATAGAGTCTACGGCTTTGTCCGTAGACAAAAGGTGCATTTATTTCCTCATGCAATATGAAGAGCACCTTGTGGTTTTTTCCCAAATGGGTTTCAACGTTATATGATTATTGATGTATTTGTACCTTCAAAATGTATTCACTTGTATATATTATATTGTATTTCATTGTACCCCAATGTTCCTATCAAGAGAATCATTAATATATAAAGTCATGTAAAGTCATATAGGTTAACCCTCCATTATACATTGGGGAAATAGTCCCCAGAGTTGAGGGGTACTAGGGTTATTGGACTCTCCTAGTGTGTTCCTCCCTGGTAAGTAATTGTCAAGTGGAAACTAGTATAAATAGAGAGTGATTCTCTCTATTTGAAACACACACTCACTCAAATGTGGCACATGAGTGAGAGAAGAGGAACTCGCACAAGTGAGAGAGAGATTAGTTGTCGAAGATCATCTTTGTGCTTTTGGGTCCTACTTTTGCTATTGGTGCTAATTCTCTATCTGAGGAAGTTGCGGGGTTTTCTCATTTATGGTTTCCTTAAGGAAAAATATTTTTGTCTCTTGTCTATTGTGATTATTTTTGTGCATGTTATTCTCTCACATAAGATCCTAAGATCATATTAACTAAATGATAAAAACCTAACATGGTATCAGAGCTAACCTAAGAAAAAGACATTGTGCAGGTGAAAAAGATAGGTCTTATTACTTTTTGGGTCTCTCTCCATAGTTTTTCAGCAAAAGGAGGATAGGCTAACTCTCCATTGAAGGGTGCACCTTTCTGTCGAAGCAGAATTTGATGTTGGGATTGTCAGTTTTTGACCTGTCACTACTGCAGGAAATTAGGGCTTTTCATAGAAGAGTAATTTTTGAGTGATCCCGTCATAGGATTTCTCTACTCCTAAAAATAGAAATTGAGATACCAAGATAGAAATTTTTGGTTGGGTAAAACTCCAGGAAATTCAAACCCTAATTTGACCCTGGACCAGAAAACCCTAAAAGACTAAAACTAGTCATTTTGGTGCATTCTCTATATCTCGAGATTGGATAAGGCTTAGGAGCTGAAACTTTTATAGGCCGAAGATAAATTCCTGATGCACCCTCTGTAAAAATTTCAGCCTCATATTCTCTATATTATGGGAGATAGGATTACTCCAAATTAGGGTTCTAGCCTCTCCCAAGATTCATACCTAAACAAAACACCTAGGGAAAATTTCTATATCTCGGGATACGAAGGTCCAAATGAAATTTCAAAAATTGTTCTAGATAGCGAACAAAATGAAATTTTTGTTGTAAATGTTTCAGACCCAGAAGGTGAAACAGTGACACGTGGAAGTTTGTAAATGTTTGCTATGTTGAACAGTCCTGAAATAAGTCACCTTGGTAAAATGCTCATAAGTCCCAATTGGTGAATCTAATTCTACTCAAACCCGTGGTGTTGGAAATAGGACAGACGAGGATACCTCAGTGCAAAGTTTTACACAGAGGAGAAGTACATTCCAATATATTGCAGAAACAATATCAGAAAATTCTATAGAAAAAATTGAAGAAAACTAGGGCATCAGATATTTTGCAATTCTGATCATAGTTTTGGGAAAATGAATATGCTGCTCAGCTCGCCTTCAAGTGGCACATCTTTATATCCAATCAAATCTGAAAGATTCCACATTACAGGAAAATTGGGGTCTAAAATGGGCCTTATAAGAAAATGCACCAACAATAAATTTTGTGAGTTAGAATTCAAGAACCAATAGAATTTCAATAAAATGAGTCAATCATAATGGTTGAATTAACATATTTGTCATAAAAGAAAACTACTTTTTTTGTTCGTATTTTCGACATATCTCCCTCTTTTTTTAATCAAATTCTGAGCGGGAGAGCTCATTGGATGCGAAATTTAATTCCACATAAAACGAGTACCCACATTGCATATTTTTTCTGGACCCTGCTACCCCAAAAACAAGAAATACCTGAAAAAATGTGACAATGATGTCATCATCAGTTTTTTCTAGGTATTTTTTGTTTTTGGGGTAGCGGGGTCCATCAAAAGTATGCAGTGTGGGTACTCGTTGGACACAAAATTAAATTCCACATCTATCGACCTCTCCCGCTCGAAATTTGAGTAAAAACACAGGGAGATATGTCGAAAATACAAACAAAAAAGTAGTTTTTTTCATTCTTCCTCCAAAATTAATAACAATTATTTTATTATTTTAACTATTATTTTCCTTAGGATGCCCATTTTAGACCTCAAATTTCCTCTAATGAGTTTTGAAAATTAGGGTTTCTCTGACAAACCCTAGATCATCTGTATCCAAAACCAGGACGGACACCTCAAATTGGTAAGATCTAATCTTTTTATATTTACATTTGAGGTTCTCATTTCAAAATTACCTATCCCAGCAGCTTGATGACAATCTTGGTGAAGCTAAAAACTTTCGAGTATGGAAGTATAGGATTTCACTGGTTCCTGAAGGAAATGAATTGGACACCTACATAAGTGGAGTGGTTCTAGTTCCAGAGGGAGAGGAGGCTAAATACTTACACAAGAAGAACTTGGTCAAGGCCAAAAATATCATTGCTGATTCAATCAAGGATCACATTATACCACAAGTGTCTTCCCTAAAGACACCTACCGATTTCGAGATGAAGGACTTGGGTATGGTGCATTACTTTCTAAACATGGAGTTGTGGCAAAGTGTGAATGGAATATCCCTTGGACAAGGGAACTATGTAGTAGACATCCTGAAGAGGTTTGAGATAATGGAATGCAAGGACATGGCCATACCTATGGCATCGAACTTGAAGCTATTGAGTGATGCTTCATCGAAATTAGTTGATGCTATGATGTATCATCAGATGATTGTGTACTTGATGTACATGATGAATACAAGACCATATATTTTCCTTTTGTCAAGAAATTGAGCCAGTTCTAACTAGATCCGAGACATGTTCACCTGATTGCTACAATGCATATTCTGAGTTACCTGAAGGGTATAGTTGATTATGTGCTTAAGTCCAAGGTGAATCAAAAGATTAACCTGGAAGGTTATGTGGATTCAGATTGGGTAGGTAGTGCTATTGATATGAAGAGTATTTCAGGGTTCTACTTCAGTATGGGATCAAGTGTAATCTCTTGGTTTAACAGGAAGCAATCTTGCATGGAACTGAGTAGATCCAAAGCAGAGTATGTTGCATCTTGTTCGGCTAGTTGTGAGGCAGGGTGGCTAAGGAAGGTACTATATTATTTATTTGATCTCTAGTTGGATGATACTTGTATATATTATGACAAGTAGAGTTTTGTGAATTTTTCAAAGAACCCGGTGTTCCATGACAAGTCGAAGCATATCGAGATCAAATATCACTATATCAGGGATATGGTGTAGCGAGGAGGAGTGAAGCTCCAGTATGTTGCAATGAATGAGAAGATAGATGATGTGTTGACAAAGACATTAGCCAGAGTGAAGTTTGAATACTTCATGGAGAAGCTTGTTGTTCTCCAGATCTAGTTTCCTTCCAAGGGGAAGTCATGAGTCCATGTGCCCTTCTGACATGGTTTCTGGATGTGTTCCCCACATGGTCAGATGTAAATGCAGAGCCCTTCTGACATGGTTGCAGGATGTGTTCCCAACATGGTCAGATGTAAGTGCAGAGCCATTTTGACATGGTTGTGGGATGTGTTCCCCACATGGTCAGATGTAAGTGAAAATCCCTTTTGACATGGTTATGGGATGTGTTCCCCACATGGTCTTATGTATAAGCAGAGCCTTTCTAACATGGTTGTAGGATTTGTTCCTCCCATGGTCAGATGTAAGAGAAGAGCCTTTTTTTCATGGTTGCAGGATGTGTTCCTCCCATGGTCAGATATAAGTGTTGTAGAATATGAAGAACTACATTAACGCTAGGCCTACAACCAACATGAAAAAGGTTTGGCTCTATAGAAATTCCTATGACGAGTAGAATTGATAGATAGAACCATTTGCTCAAGATAGTAGGAGCAGTGATGATGATGATGATGATCCATAGACGAATAATTGTGCTGACGAGCTGTTTGAAGAGAATACCTTCCTAGTGAAGAGGGAGTGTTGATGTATTTGTAACTTCGGAATGTATTCACTTGTACTTACTATATTATATTTCATTGTACTCTGATGTTCTTATCAAGAGAATCATTAATATAATAAATTCATGTAAAGTCATAAAGGTTAACCCTCCATTGTAAGTCGAGGCAATAGTCCCCAAAGTTGAGGAGTACTAAAGTTATTAGACTCTCCTAGTGAAGTCAGCCCTGGTAAGTAATTGTCAAGTGGAAAACTAGTATAAATAGAGAGAGAGTCTCTCTATTTGAAACACACAGTCACTCAATTGTGGTGCATTAGTGACAGAGGAGGAGCTCGCACAAGTGAGAGATAGATCAACTGTCGGAGATCATATTTGTGTTTTTCGGTTTTAATTTTTTTATTGGTGCTCATTCTATCTCTGAGGAAGTTTTGAGGTTTTATCCTTTATGGTTTCCCCAAGGAAAACTCTTTGTGTCTGTTGTCTCTTTTGATTACTGGTTTGCATGGTATTCTCTTAGATAATATCCTAAGATCATATTGAATAAATGATAAAAACCTAACAAATTATGTGTATATGTGTGAATGTTGAGTAGCTTATTTATATGCGTAAATGATGTGCTGAATGATTGGTTGATTATTGTGTTTCAACTAAATAAATGTATGATTGCCACATTATATTAATCGATATGCTTATGATTTCTATTCACTGTTAGTTCACTTAAGTTGCATAAAGAAGGTTCAGATCATAGCTCAGTGTTGAAATACTTTCCATACAAGTAACCCACCTTGTTGTTCTTCCTTGGAAACATCAAAACAAAGCCAAGGTATTAAACATAATCCCACACAAACTGCAGAAACATGGTTCTTGCATTTTCCCATAAAACTGAGATATCTTGAGTGAGACGACATATTTGTCGCAGGTGTTTCCAACTAGGCTCCACTCCGTTGGTCCAATATCTTATGCTTTGTTGTGTAGAGCAGAAGGGACTTAACCTGGCTCCAGGGATAGAGAGAGGGAATAAATCTAACAAACGATTCTGTTGTCGGGACCTTGAAGTGTTGCAGTGAGGGATATGTTGTGGCATCCCAGGAAACTAAAAAATTGAAGACAAGGTGGACTTCAAAGAGCTATAGTTTGCACAAAAATAAATTGAAGGATCCCGGTGGAACCCAATAGAGTGGTTGGGACGATACATTTACAATATTTTGTTTTCTAAGTTTCACATCGTGTTGCATGAGTGGTTTTCAAAGTTGGAAACCCAAAAAAGGAATTTTGAAGGAGGAGAACCGAGAGACTGGAGTCCTTTCTTGATTGAGCAGATGAAAAAAGTAAAAAACCCTATATCAAGGGATGTGGATTTTTGGGTAGAAAGTATCCTAAAAGGATATATCACTAAGATTGTTGTTGACACAAAGGCCTCATACAATGAGGCAGAGCAAGTTTTTTTCAAGGACCATGCAACAAATATATTTCATCTTTAAAGACGTGCATAAAAAATACTTTATGCGAAAAAGGCATTCTATGAATGCAAGACTGAATAACAAAGGGTGGCTATGGCTCAACAGAACCCTAGAATGAGATGTTCCTAGGAGATAGGGGAACATAACTAGAACTAGGATTTTTAAGAAGTGGAATAAGATTCAGATCTGGTAAAAGAAGAAAAACTATGTTAGAACAATGAAGTTGCAACACAGATCAAGAAGAACAAGGCTACAAGTTTGTGTCATACTTAGACAAAGGATATTGTGATGAATAGGAGGAATATCAGTCGATCTCAAAAGTTGATGAGGAGTCTAAAGATTCAACTGAAGCTCTAGAACAAGAACATGCATACAACTCGCCTACAGTACCAGAGGTAAGATTGCGATAGTTGTATCCAAGTGATTATGTAATACAAGTACTACTAACACTGTAAATAGGATACAAGGGAATTCGACTAGTCCAAATTGTTTTTTGACTATACCACCCACAAGTACAATGGTTGGAGCTGACATTAACCTCCCAATATTCAATTGAAATGGGTTGGAAGACCGAGAGCAAAATTGGTTTTTTTTTTATGATGTCTGGGTTGTACGACAGAGATAGGATGAGAATATAAAGAAAGCATAGATGGTCACGACAATACGAGGTCATGCACTAGATCAGTATATCAAATTTTCCATAGTACCAGTAGGAGATTTCTTGAAAACACTCAATGAGATGCAACTATGGTTGATAGATGAATTCAAAAATCCAAAGTCTGAATTACAATTCATCATTGAGATCAAAGAGATTAAGCATCTCCTGACAGAACCTGTTTAGGACTTTGAACAAAGACTTAAGACATTGATGGCCAAAGTGAGATTTCAAATGTTGGTTTTCCAACACAAGGAATGGTTTATTCCCATTTTACTACCACATATGCGGACCCCGCTGATGCAACAGAAACTTGTGTCATAGACAAAGGCTCTTGAAATGGAAATGAAATTAGAATCCTCTCCAGTTGCAGATACTAGCTCGAGAATGATGCAAATTCAATCTCAGCTGGCCAATCTTACCTTGCAGGTCTAGGAAATTAAAAGAGGAAAGGAATTTCAGGAGGAACAATGTTGTACAAGATGTAGAATAGATAGACACCATAAAGATAATTGTCCAACGCTCATGATTTATGTCGTAAAAGTTGCACCAAACCCATTAAACAACCAAGGAATTCCTTGTTGTAGAATATGCTAGAGTAGAGGTCACACATCCAAGGAATATCTGTACTTACAAAATATTATGAGCACACCCACTAGTCTATATTATAAATTTTGGAATTCAGTAGGTCATGATGAGAAAGACTGCAGAGCCCTTCAGCTACTACAAGAAAAATGATGGATACCTACTTAATGAAAAATTATGAGAAAATGCAAGTTGAATGAGCACAGCCTTAGTATCAACCTATGTAGTATCAACAACAACAATATCCTCAACTGCAATACTAGTAGAACCAGTATCCTCAACAACAACAATACCCTCCGCAAAGGGGGGTTTAGTAATTTTAGAGGTTGAGGATAAAAAAAAAGAGGAGCATTTGGTAAAGGAAGAGGCCATATTGTATGTCATAATTGTTGGAAGCCAAGACATTTTTCCCTAGATTGTCAAATTCCTACAAAACATTGTACATATTGTAAATCATTTGATCACACTGTCTAACAGTGTTTGTGGCTTATTGCAAAATGGACGGATAGAACTATCGTTAATGCCAAACTAGTGTAGAATCTGAATCCAAAACCCAATCCAAATATTTAGATGATTTATGTTGAATGAAGACAACCTCACATTGCTATAGTCACAAGAGGAGGTGTTGCGATGGGAGGAAACCAAAATACACAGCAAGGACAACCGCAGGTGAGACCTGTGACACAAAAGAAAGCTATGGAAGATGTCCAACAAGAGAAAGAAGTCTTATTGAAGGTCTAATAAGACATTGTTGATACCAATTAGTTGTCGACATCTGGACAAGTTAGAGCTATGCTCGAATGATTTGAACAACTAATCAAGAAGCCGCCAATGAAAAATGTTAGTAAGCTTAAAGAATTTTGAAAAAATTATTTAGCACGAATCCATGATAAAGATGAGGTCTCACAAGTGACAACACTCATAGAAGAAACAAAATAATACCTACAACCTGAGAAAATATTTAATCATATCTAAAGAAAACCGAAGGCAGGGCGAGAACTGCGAATGGCTTCGTAGATAGGAGATTATGATATGGACTATATCATATTATATTTCGGCTTGGATGTACTGACATGAAAAACATGGGATATCATGAATATGTCATGACTGGACTGGTATTCTATTCAGCTAAGACTTGCAAACTAGTCGAAGGTTCTACCAATCGATAGAATAAGCCACGTACCTATGCAAGTCGAAGGCTTAAGAACATATGTGGAATTCAAAGTTATTGACATTGTCGATGACACAAACACATATCCTACACTTATAGGAATTGATTTGGAAATAGAGAACCAAACTACAAGAAATGAATCTTGTCTTTCAAAGATTATGAAATAAGAGTGGTTGAGCCAATCGACCTGCTTGAAGGACAACGATATGTCAATCCTTTGCATAGCAAAGGGCATGACACTTATCTGGACCAGTTGTACAACATCATGTCTTTGAAGGAAGAATATATTAACCCAATAGTTGATGGAAAACTGAGTTGGAAAAGTGTAAGCTCATGCACATCCGACTGAAGCGATGCTCTAGAAAATTGGCAAAACAAGCTACATGAAGTGTCCATGTGCAGATGTGCGAGAGTCACAAAAGTTGTTCGAAAGGTAGGAGCCAAATAAATCATGCTTCCTATATATGAAATATTACCTAATCTTACATCTTTTTTAGAAAAATTTAAAGAAAAGGTCACTGAATCACAGTTATTGTCTGCTTTCGACTATGTGCTGAAAGCTACACCTGCTAGATGGTGGAGTACACAAAAACGATCTATCTATGAATGTCCACAACATAGGATATTAACGGATATCATATTCAGATAAGAGATCAATTATTATGATAAAAAATACACAATATTTACAGATCCTAGGAAACGGATTGAGCATTGTCGTGGGATTTTGCAAGAATATCCACAAAAAGAATGGGTTCACCAATTCATACACACTTTGGACATGGTACCAAGAAGTTGGTACACCTGAAAAGAGATGCGATGAGGAACCATTGAATGGGAAAGGTTAGTTGTAATCTTTACCAAGACTTTTGAATTTGAAAGTGAACACCCAACACTGGATGTGGTGTTACAAGTCATAAAGGAGAATATATTTAAAGAAATATTGGTTGCGAAAATGAAATTCCATTAGTGCAACATGACTACACATAGTTGGATGCTGTGCTAGAATCTTACATGAGAACTAGATGATGATTACCCACTTGAGATAAATATACCTGAGTCAGAAGGTATATGTACAGTAGAGGGACTTGTTATAACTACTGACCAGTTTCTAAAACCACTCAAAATTAAGAAAGTAAATATTGGGTCCAAGGAAAACCCAAAGTTTGCTAATATTGGAGATTACTGGGATGAAGAGACGGTAGGAAATATCACTGACTTATTACATGAATTTCAGGATCTGTTCCCATAAAGTTCTCTAAAATGAAAGGAATAATTGCAGACCTTGGTGAAATGAAGATACCCTTGAGGCCTAATGCAAATCCTGTCAAACAAAGGCCATACAAATTAAACCCAGGCTACAAAGAGAAAGTTAAATCCGAACTTGATCGAATGCTAGAAGAAGGAGTAATAGATCCAGTTGAAGAATCAGAATGGATTATCTCAATCATAGTACAAGACAATAAAATCTCATGTGAACTCAAGATATTTGTTGATCTCAAGAAATTAAATTATGCTTGCTTACATGATCCATTTCCAACTCCAATTATAGATGAAGCATTGAAGAATGTTGGAGGAAAATAAATGTATTCATTTACAAATGGATTCTCAGGATTCCATCATATCAAAATTGCAAAAGAAGAATCCTACAAGACTACCTTTTCAATGGAGTGGGAATGCCACCAATACACAGTAATTCCATTTGGACTCAAGAATGCACCTGTAATTTTTTCTAGAATTCTCTTTGTTGTGCTTAAAGAGTTTATACATAAATTTATTGAAGTATACTTTCATCATTGGATAGTCTTTTGTATTATAAAATATCACATAGAAATTCTTAGAATGATGTTAGAAAAATTCCATTAGTTAGCACCAAATTTCCCTCAATTTGAGAAAAATGTTTTTGTTTGCGTCTTTTGGGGCTCTATTAGGCCATGTGGTCTATCATGATGGGATTTTTGTTGACCCATCTATAATCACCATTATCCTGGACTTACCACTGCCTACCATAGTGAAACATTTAAGATCAACATTAGGGCATACAAGATATTATTGAAAGTTCATCAAAGAATATGCACAAGTGATGGCCCTGATGGAGAAATTGTTGAAAAATGATACCAAGATTCAATGGAAAAACGAATGCCAGGATAGTATATATAAGGTTAAATATAAAATGGCCACTACACCAATACTTGTATTTCCATATTGGAAAAAATAATTCCATGTTCATGTCGATGCATCCTTTGTTGCGCTTGGAGTGGTACTAACAAAACCAGGAGAGGGAGAGATTGATCACCGCATAGTTTTTTTTAACATGAAGTTATCAACTGCAGAAAAGAATTACAACACAATAGAGAGAGAAGGACTTGTGATGGCCTATGCATTGCAAAACTTTAGACATTATTTACTGGGGGACATTTTAAAATGTACAATGACCATTCTACCTTGAAATATTTGGTCAATATGCCAGTTTTTGGGGGGCATATCTGTCGATGGCTTCTCTTGTATCAAGAATTTGACTTTGAGATAATTGTTAAATTGGGCCGATTAAACTTGGGACCATACCACCTCTCTAGAATAGAGAATGGAGAAGAACCTACTAGTATGGAAGCTAACATCCTTGATGTACAACTGTTTGCAATAACCATCTTTGATAATCAATATAAAGATAACATACAGATCCTAATTACGGTTTTTGCATCGGCTGAGTTCACAACAACACAGAAGATACATTTAGTAACACGAACTGTTGATTTCCAATTGTTGTTGGACACTTATATAAACTAGACCCAAATGAGATACTTCGACGTTGTGTTTTTTAACATGAGATCCCTATTATTTTAAGTGAAGCACATGCCGGTATCACAGGAGGACACTATGAAGAAAAGGCAATGGTGCGTAAGATATTACAAGCAGGGTTATGGTTTCCTACTATGAAAGAAGATGCTTGAAATTCTTGTCGTGGTTGTGACGTCTGCCAAAGAATAAGTAAGCCATCAAGAGGAGATGAATGCCATTAGTTCCACAACTCACATTACAAGCATTCGATAAGTGGGATGTTGAATTTGTGGGACCTATTAGTCCAGTAGGGAAGCATACATGAGCTATGTATATTATCACTACGAAGGATTACCTAACTCGATGGGAAGAAGCTACACCCGTCAAGGATTGTACTATTGCGATAACATCAAAAATTTTATTTGAAAATGTTCTAACAAGGAACCCAATTATATTGATTAGAGATCAAGGTATGAATTTTTTTAATCAATTGATTGAGGAACTAACTGATGAATTTCAGATACAGCATAAAAGAACAACTCCATATCAACAGCAAGCCAATGGAGTGATCGAAGCATTTAACAAGATTCTAGAAAATGCATTAACCAAAGTCTACAATACAAGAAGGGATGATTGGGACCAAAAAATTTCCGCAGTACTATGGACATATCACACAACATGTAAGAACTTAATCAGTAAGACACTGTTCATGTTAGTATATGGATAGGAAGCTGTCATGCCTATGGAATATATTGTACAAAGTTTAAGAGTGGCATTGATTACAGAAATGACAAATGTTGATGTTGTCAAAGAAAGTTTACTTCAATTAATCCATTTCAAAGAAAAATGCTTCATTGTAGGATTCCATCAAAATGTAGAAAAACAAAAGCAGAAGGTATGGCATCATAGGCGCATTAAGAAAAAAACAATTTTTATTCGGATGCCTTGTTCTTATGTATGACAACAAATTTTTCAAGCATCCAGGAAAGTTGAAGATACATTGGTTATTTCCTTATGTGGTTAAGGATATCACTGATGGAGGAGAAGTAAAATTGGAAAAATTAGATGGCACAAAAATTAGAGGGCTCATCAATGGGAGCCGATTGAAGCCTGATTATGATAACTACGACTAGGTTGCATAAAAATAAAAGAAAATTTATAAAATTTATAAAAATGATGATGATGATGATGATAACAATGACGACTAGGAGAAGAGAATAGAGTGACTTTCACACAAGGTGCGGTGAGGGAAGTGTGGCACTAAAAAAAATGGCATGTTGGCACAATTATGAGAAAGGATTGTTTAGGTGACAAATATCAAATCCACATACAACAAGGAAATCCAAGCATATCGCAAGGGTACTTGAGGTTTACTTCGTCCATTAATATCATGATGTCACAACAAAAAGGGGCAGCGTAGTTGGTGCATCCACATAAGAAGTTGAACTAAGAACCCACGTGATGGTTCATGTTGTCATTATCCTAGTCGATGATTGCGTGTGTGAGGATTTGACAACCTGATTGCTGGAAGGACACCACTATTGGTGGTTGATTCTCAACTCAAATCCTTATAATGCCACAACTAGAATAGTTTGCAAGACATAGAATGAATGAAAAGTTGTGGATACGTATGACTAGTAAGTGTTACAGTGGTAATGGACATGTGGGCTCTATCAAGGAAACTGTAATGACTATTCTACGTAAGAGGATTGTTGTTGGATATGTTCTACTAGAGGCTGAGAGAAGCTTGGATTTTGAGCCATTTTTAGGCCTGCATGCAAAAGAGGCTCCAACCATATTGGTAAACATGCCAATGTGAATACCTTTTGATATCAGTAAGAGAAATGATGTCTTAAAGGAGTTGAGCATAACCGAAGAGGCAGTGGAAAAAATTCAAAGACCAAAGGACATCCCGTCGAAGCCTCCGAACAAGATTGTGGAATAAATTACCACGTTGCATAGTATCCATTTCTAGGAACTATCGGTCTAAAAAGATGTTCAGATTGAGAGAAGAAGAAACAAATTCTAAATCCATCACCATCATCACTGTAAACTGTTGAATCTATGGGACGTGATGATGATTTCAAAGACGTGTTGAACTGGCATACCTTGATGGAGGGAGGTACTACATATTGAGAATGACACATCTCACCAGCACTATAGCAAAGAGAAACATTGAATAGATACTAGACTAAGTGACTGGAATGATCTTTGAGGATTATGTGAATGTTGTGCACTCATTCATGGGTAATGTCGAGGAATTTTCTGAAGGGAGGAAGGAAAAAACTGGGATGAGCTAGAAGCTTAAGCTATAAATGATAATAAGGAACATTAATGTTACTGATAAGTATCTTATCCCCTGCATCCTACTCTACTGAGGGGTACAAAAATCCAAAAGAAGAAAAAAATGACATGTATGAAAAAGGAGTTAGCTTTGTTGATAAATGAATCTGCCTTATTGAAATCTAGATTTGCAAAAATGAAATTCATACTAAAAGTATAAAGTCTACATCCAGCTGCAAACATAGAAGGAACATACATTCAAACACATAGGGAACATAATTCATCATGTACTCCAAAAGGTGTGCAAGGTAGCATCATCTATAGAAAGAGTCATGCCAGAAGATGTCAGTTTCGACCTAGTGGAGCACATGCAGAAAATAGAAGAAGAAGTGCACGTAAAAAAATATAAGTTACTGAAAATCGTGGAGGATCTTTAGACCAAATTCAGAAAAATTAAAACCATGGAGGAATAGTTCGCGTTGCATGAGAGGATCCATGTGTGAGTGTTGGGGGCCTATTGGGCTTCAAGAAAATAAGGTAGAATTCATGTGGAATGCTACCCAAGTAAGAGGAAAGAGCATAAAAGAGTAAGAGGAAGGAGCTACGATAGAAGAAGGATAATCAAGTAAAATGGAAGGATGTTGCGACAAAAGAAGGAAAGAGAAGAAGAAGAAAAAGAGAAGGTATGGGATGAGGAATATCCACTAGATGAGTAAGCCACATCATAAGGAAAAAATGAGATACAAGATGACATGGCAAAATATCCATAGAAGTAGGCATGTAAATAGTGTAACGGCCAAAAAGTGACAGTAAGGAATAACGTTAGGAAAGCAACAGTCCTTAGTGATCATGGGTATGATCTTGACTGGAGCCTACAAAAACTACAGTTGTGAAGGAATCTGTGTAAGTCAATTCGATAGTGACATTTGTTATGTATTACTAGAATAGGAAAGACAACCTGTTGGTAGAAGATAGTAAGTCGATTGGGATAGTGACTAAAGAGGAGTCTGTAATGAGAGTGTTAGAGGCTACATCGAGTCAATATTGAGTGTGTAATAAGCATGTATGGGATCGGTATCGAGTATGTAATGGGGATATAAAATAAGGAACCCAAGTTGTAGATGGGTTAACGGGTTTTAGTTAATTATATGATAGAACATTTTGAGTAACCTCTAGACTCTTGGAAAATATGCTTGATCTATACTGGAGATAGGAATTTCTGGTTAAGGACTCTAGATCGCTGAGCTCATTAGAGTAGTGGTTCTGCAGCTGATGCGTAGATAAATAGAGAAGGTTCAGTCAATCCAGGATGTGTGCAGGTCGCTAGTAGGAGTAGAGTAGAAAGAGAAAGAGAGAAGATTAGAGAGCATGAGAAGGATTAAAAGTCTGTAAATATAGAAGAGAAGTTCTTGAACAGGGTCTACAACTTTATGCACAGACAAAAGGTGCATATATTTTTTCCAAACAGATGAAGAGAACCTTGTGGTTTTTTCCCGGATTGGTTTCCATGTTATATGTTGTGTATATGTGTGAATGTTGAGTAGCTTATTTTTATGAGTAAATGTTGTGTGGAATGAATTGTTGATTATTGTGCTGTCATATTCATTAATATAATGCAATAGTCATACATTTATATATTTAGAGTACTGAGTCTTTGTCTCTATATTCCATTCTGAAAGAGCTTCCATCCCTAATTGGAAGATTCTCTCTTGATGATTTTGTTGAGTCCTTAATACAATAGCAAGATGAATTGGTTCAAGTGGGAGTCATGCAAACCTCCAATAATCAAGAAATCCTAGTTAGAGACTAAAACAATGCACACAAAAGAGGGAGGAAGATAGGGAAGGAGACCAAAAAAACTAATTCGAAGCCAAACAAGAATCAAATATCTTCTTATGGAGCCTCAGGTTCCAAGAAAAATAAGAAATTCAAGAAGGCTAGATGTCCATACTGTATGAGAGGCTTTAGACCATAGATCTAATGCATGAATAAGACCATCGACTAGTTGTCAACTCTCCTCGAACATAACAATATTTCCCTTCCATGAGGAGGAAAGAATTCTGATGCTAGACAACTGACATAAGATTATGAGAGGTGCCATGGATTTAAGGAAGGATTCACTCAATCAAAGGGTTACTTCATATATTATGGACATCCAACCACATGGTTTCCTCTAAGGAATCCTTCACCACTCTCAATCTCTTGGGAGTACCTAACATTCATATGGGAGATGACTCTCAAATCCCAGTTATTGGGAAAGGTTCTATTAAGATCCAACACGATGAGTCCAAGAATGTACTCTATGTGCCCTATCTTGTAGTAAATGTATTGAATGTTTATCATAAGACTCATATAGGATCTCTCAAGAGAGTTACATTTGACTATGACATAGTACAAATCACTAAATAATCTACTGGAAATCTCATAGTGAAAGGGTTTGCTAATCATGCCTGAAAGGTATATGGGTTATCCCATTTCATGCCTACTTCACATCCAACAACTCTATTGACTCATGCCAATAATACAAGCAAGTTGTGGCATGCGATATTTGAGAATCTCAATTTCAAATATCTACAACAACTTCACAATGAAAAAATGGTTGAGGGCTTGCCACTCATCCAAACATCAAAGGGAGTATGTCTTGATTTTTTGGTAGGTAAGCATCCGGAGAAGAGATATGAAGTTGGAAAGGAAATTGGAGCTGCCTCTACACTTGATACAAAGTGATGTATCAAGACCAATACCTACAACATCAATCAATGGATCCAGAAATTTTCTTACTTTTAATCATTATTTTTCAAGGTTTTGTTGGGCTTATTTTATGAAGAAAAAATCAGAGGTATTCGAAACTTAAATCCTTGTTTAAAATAGCTTAAAAAATAAAATCCAGTCCATTAGATCAGATAATTGAGGTGAATACATTAAAGGATATTTTCATCAATTCTATGAGTCAAAGGGGATTCGAATGGAACACTTAGTTCCATACACACCAGTGTGGTTGAGAGGAAAAATAGATCATTAAAGGAGATGGAAACTTATCTTCTCCAAGTAAAGAATATTCCTCCTTCTCTTTGGGATGAAGGTGTAAACTGTGCTTCATACATTCAGAATAGAGTTCCTCACAAATCAATTATTGGTCCCACTCATTTTGAATCACTATTGGGGTATAAGCCTAATGTATTACACTTGACAGTTTTTGGTTCCAAACCTTGGGCCATAATTCCTATGGACAAGAGAAATTCCTTCCAAGCCCAAAGTAGTAAATGCATATTGTTGGGATATGTTGAGCATGCAAAAGAATATAAATTGATGTAACTTGCAACTAGGAAGTGCTTCATAGAGCGTAGTGTTTAGTTTAAAGAATACCATTTGCTTTATCTACCATAGTACAAAGCACAAGGAGGTATAAACAATATTCCATTTCCATTTGATGATGATATTTTGTCTCATGTTTCAGATCCAAATGATGAGGAACAATATCAGCATGATCTTGATATTGAGTTTGTACCTCATGAGAATCTAGATCCAAATCTAGCTCCCATTCCAAATCAGTGGCCTAAGCCTAAATGGGACCAAAAGCTCATTGAAGCAGCTGAGAATGGTGTTGGATATCTAGATGAATGAAGAAGGACATAGTCCCAGTATTAGAATGAGCATGTTGCACTCCCTCACCTATAGAGGTGTAAATAAATTTGAGGAAAATGCTACTTGATGATAGCGAATGATCAACAATTTTTCCCAGTCAAGAACAAAATCGATCATTCCATTCCTCCTCCATAAAGAAGAAACACAAGCAACATTCATCAAATTGGAATAAAATTGAGAGGTTCACATGCACAGTATCGAGAACTTGATGTACATAAGAACCAAGGTATTGCATTGTTGTTGCATAGTGTTGTAGATCGCAATAAAAAATTCCAAGTTTTTACCCAAAGAGAAATTTTTTGTCTTAAGTATAGCTAAACACAAGCAACATTCACAAATTGGAATAAAATTTAGAGATTCACATGCATAGTATTAGGAAGCTGATGCACAGAAGAACCAAGATATTGCATTGTTGTTGCATAGTGTTGTAGATTGCAGTAAAAAAATTCCAAGTTTTTACCCAAAGAGAAAATTTCTCTTAAGTATAGCTTGTTTCCTGGTTCCTGCTTATTTTGAGGGGGGAATTTCCCATGAGGTTTTCCTCATTTTTCTTATTAACATATTCCTATTAACTATCTATGAGTCATATTCCTCGTCTTTTATCCATAAATGCTAGGTTGGATGCAATTGATTACTTACAGAAGAAAAGAACGTTAATTCGAATAGAGCTATATTACGATTGTACTTCATAGTCCTTGTAAGCAAAGGAGTATTGTGATTGACTTAGTGTTCAATATTTTCATACGACATCCCATTTTTATTAATTAAAATTTGCCAACAACATTGGTGGGCCTGAATACTCTTAAATTTTTTGTCAAGTAGGCTTCTCATTTTTCTAATTTTTTTTAAGCAATAATGGGCTTTGTATATCAAAGAATGGACATGAAACTATAATAATAAGAGTACCTAGAAGCACAGAAGAGTATGACATTGTCCTTCTTTGGAAGGTTTATACAATAAAAATGAAAAGGAAGGTAGTTATCATTTGTGAGATTGTTAGGGTTGGGAAAGCTGTTGGTTGAGAAAGTCGTTGTAATTTGTTTTTTTTTTAACTTAATCATTTATTAGGTTTTTTAATCAATGATGACTACCTTGAACCTTTTTGTAATTTTGGGATTCTAGAGATGGGCCTCCATCCCTAAAAGTGGAGAGAATAACACTTATTCTAACACCTTTTCGCTTAAATACATATGGATAAAACCAAATCTAGAAACTTTACCAATTTTGTACAACTCAAAAATTCATCAATATAGAAAATATAAAGTATGCGTACATACCATTGCCTTATCTCAATTCCAATACAAGTCAAATATCTCTCTAAAACCCTAGCCATGGAAAACAATTAGAATCCTATTTAGGGAAAGTAATGAGAACCCTAGTTCAAATCGATCTACACCATCAAGAATCACTTTAACAAGTTCTCCAAGAAAATATGTCCTCTTCTCTTTTCCTTCTATAGTGCACCTTAAATATGAATATGAAATCACACACAAGATATAAAATTTTCTCTAACTTTATTAAGATCAAAACCATTAAGTTAGGGTAACATGTTTCAATTGATCCTTTTATGAAAAGAATCCACTCCTCTTAGTTTCTCTTTAAAGGGGTCAACCTCCTATGTGATAAACTCCAAATACAATATAATCCACACATGATTCATAAGTACGTCTCCATCCTTATTTGTATATTACAAGAAAAAATTAATCATAATAAAATCCTATCTACATATTACACTTTCTTAAATGAGGCCCCATTATATTTATTCACTAATACATAACATAGTGAGACTTACTTAATAATAACAAATTTAGTGTATCTATTCCACCTTATATTAAATGGCCTTTTCTATTATTACTCTAATGGGTCCTTTAGCCTCCCATTACGCCCCTATGGAGAATCACAACATTGTCTACACCAAATATATGCTAGTGTTTAACACCAAACCCTAATATTATTTCCTTCTTAGGGTAGACACCATAACCCTAGAAAACTCAAAGAAATCCTAACACTCCAAAACAAGAGAGACCAAGTACATAAGAAGATCCAATCGAGTGAGAAGAACCGTCATCACCAACATATTCTCCACAATGGTAAACCCTCTAATATAACAAGGATCCAACTACAACATAGACCCATATTCATTGATAATAATGCATGAAATTCCTCTTTCCCTCTACAGATGAGAGATAATGGAGGACAAGAATGCAATGTGGGCCCAAGACCTCACAAACTACCTACAACCACTTTTGCAACAAGCACTTCTAGGATGACACAAGTGAAGAGATTCACTCTATTCTAGACATGTCATGCTCCAAGGAGAAATCATACTCAATAAGGGCTTAAAGATTATGTGGCCATATAAATTGTGTTCACGTCCCTCCATTACAATACTCCATGAAATTCATATATCTTCTCACAACTTACTACACTAGGCCAGCTTCTCCCGTGAGAACACTCTCACAACCCAAGCATCCTCTATCCAACTACATGCCTTAGAGGATGAATCCAATATTTCCATGCTATATTTGGTCTCATGGATTCCCCTAGGATGGATAATATTGATCCTCCCAAATATGGCATGCTCCAATCAAGTGAGATCTCCTTGTGGCCACAATGAAGGTTATCCACAAAATTGTTAAGAAAAAATATAATTCCTAAGGGAAGAATACCAAACTATCATAAAATTAAAGTCAAGCAATATTTGAGCAAAATATATCCATAGTTCAAAACCATCATGGATGATATCATATGTCTTTATCGATAAGCTCGAATCATCCACGGATTCAACATACGTCATTTACCGCAACTCTAATGTATCACCCCAAAGCATGGTGTAAAAAGTTTTAGTTTAACCTAAAAGCTAACAAATACACTTTTTTTATGTTGTATTAGTGAATAGGGAGCATTGTTATGATGAATCAACTTGTTCATGATGATAAAGAAGTAAGCCATATTTTTTATGTTATATTAGTGAATAGGGAGCAATGTTCTGATGAAGCAACTTGTTCATGATGATAAAGAGGTAAGCCATATCATCCATCCCATTTATTATTATCTGTTAATATAGTGCATGGGTATAGCTATTTTCTTAAATATGGAGATTTCAACTCATGGTATCTAGGTGCTAAATAAACACCATTTACCCCAAGTTTCATGAAGCATCTCAAAACACAGTTTAAAACATATCAAATGAGCTAGAATTCTAAGAAACAACAATTGATCTTATTTATAGTGAATATGGATGATTTTATGATGAATTAATTTGTTCATAATCAAAGTGAGAGATTTCATATCATGTAGTCTACTGATTGTTCTCCATTAAACTAGAACATGGGATAATTATTGTATTAAATAAGGATTTTTCTCAAGAAAACATCGATTTGTCTTGCACTAATAAGCTAACACAAGCACTTTGTGATAGTTTCTAGTAAAATCGAGTTTCATTTTCTTGTTCATTAACCAAAATGGGTGAACGATTCCATGTTCTTCATCAAAATATGCCATAGGAAGTTGATCCTAATGTCCTCGCATTGATTATATGATTGAATCTTTGACAGGTTTTTAATCTTTTACTATATTACAAAAATATTCCATCAACAAGTTTGTCTTACCAATATTTTTGGCCATTCTTATAATCTTATATTGAAATTAACACAAAATGTGTCAAGAAAGCACTAGAAATAATATCCTTGACTATGTACATTGCCTCATTATCCAACCCTATTTCCTTAGTTGTGCACACCGAACACCCATAAAGGGTGTGAAACAAAGGTGTGTATTCTAGGGTACTTTGACCTTATAGGTGGAGGAAGCTTCATTTGAAACATCCATGATAGTTGTCATTTATGTGGTAAAGTAATGGAAAATGGTAGAAGTCAGGGTAATTTTTAGTGGCAAATTTTTGTTGATTGGCTATTTTTAGGGTTTTTTTCAAAAAATAAATTTGCTATTTGGTGTCTAATATGGCCTATATTTACATAAAATATGTTTTTTTATCATAATATTCCGCAAAATTTATACATTTTGGTGTTAATTTTATGTTTCATATTTACTATTCGCATACCTATCTATAAACATGTTTTTTCAATTGAGAACAATTTCCTAGAATACTCTACTTTACCACAATATTAAAATCCATAAAAAATACCCTCGAAGTAAGAAATTCATTACCTAGTTTGAAGATTTAGCCTTGCTCATTTAAGAGAAAAAATAACCAGTAGATCAACAAATAAGTACATAAGTACATAATTCCTTGGTATTCCATTATATTGGTTGATAATGCATTTCATTTAGGCTACATCATTTGTAGGTAAATGTTGGAATGAATGATTCTCATAAATAACTAAAATGACAATTTAAATATTTTTGACAATTCTAAAAACATGAAATTTATAGCTTTGTGAAGCAGTTATAGAAACTCTAGATATATATAAGAATACCAACTATAATAAACTGGCATAGCTACTTAATTTGTAGCTAATGAAAACTGATAGTCCATCTTAAAAAAAAACAAAGGAAAGAATGAAACAAGGACAACTGGCAGCTTTAACCATTTTTCTTCCTCAAATACAACTAACAACTAACAATTTATCTTCCTCAAATCCAACTAACAGCTTTAACAATTTTTTCTTGCTTAAATTCAATTTGTCTTCCTTAAATTCATTGAGTAATATAGAGCAATGCCTCGTATATGCTCTTTCCATCAACATTAATCAACTAACTTAAATTCAATTTGTCTTCCTTAAATTCATTGAGTAATATAGAGCAATGCCTCGTATATGTTCTTTCCTTCAACATTAATCAACTAACATATAGGAATGGACTAAATGTTGGAAAATGTAATTATTCACAGATCTACACTTGATCTCCAGCCGACTCTGTCAGAGTCTGTACAAGCCACGATCTTGTCTGTCAGTCTGACAAGAAGGAATAGTCCACATGTAGGCAGTGTAATTCAATCAAATTTATTTCAGAAGCTAAGTTGTTAGGTAGATAGTTATTGCAGTGTTTAATGGAAAGTAAGTCAGCAAGTAAGTCGGTCTATGCTGAAGCAATTTTCAAATTGCCTATAAATAGAAGAAGCATTTTGTAATTTAGTTTACAGACACACACAGAGAAAAAATAAGATAGACACTAGAGGAATTCAGGGTGAGAAAGAGAAGTCAAAGCTCAAGCTTATGTGCATGTGATTTAGTCGAAGAGCTGAAGCTCTCTAGATGAATGAGTCTGGATGGACAAGTCTGGACCGACCATTTTGTAACAGACAAGCTTGTATTACTTTGTATTTCTGCATAGTTAATATATGAAATAGTTTGTGGTTGAATTCATGATTATTTGGCCGCACATATTTCCATATTTACTTCTGTAAATGTCTTTTACAATTACCGATAAGTAAAAGAACAAGAACCCATAAAAATCTCACCGCGTGAAAGTTCAAGGTTTTACGGCACCTTGGTCGACTCAAATCTTCCTACATATTTGGGCATATGTTTTTCATAAGTTATTTGGATTTCTAAAAGTGGGTAGTTTACTTCATTTTACTCACAAGTGAAAATCATTTGTAATTTCTTAAGTCTTTAGACTAAGAAACATATTCTATCATCCTAGTCGCAGCTTTTAAGTTGATCGCATCAGGCATCAACTTGATCACAGATAAGTTGATCGGAGATAAGTTGATCACAGGTATCAACTTGATCACAGATAAGTTGATCGCAGGTATCAAATTGATCGCAGATAAGTTGATCGCAGGTATCAAATTGATCGCAGATAAGTTGATCGCAGGTATCAACTTGATCGCAGATAAGTTGATCGCACATATCAACTTGATCGCAGACATTAACTTGGTTGCAGTAAAAATAGGTCGGAGTTAAAAGTGAAATTATTTATTTTTAAATATTGACTAAGCCCTAAACCCAAGTTTAGTCGGCTCGATTTTGGCTATCTGGTATCAGAGCAAGGTTATATCAGAGTGAGGTTATATCAGACCAAGGTTTATAACAGCCCAAGATTTTAGGAAAGAAATCTTGTCTTAAAAGGTGGAAATTAATTTTCTATTGAAAGTTAATTAAAAATTAAAAATGGCTTCCACTTCTGGTTCATTGCAACCTCCAAGTGTTACAGGAAAGAATTATGAATATTGGTCTTTAACAATGAAGGCTTTATTTAGAGGACAAGATATCTGGGAGATAGTTCAGCATGGTTATGCAAAACCAGCAGACATGGCTGCATATAACAATCTCACACAGGCTGAGAAAGATGTCTTGAAGGAACAGAGGAAGAAAGATGGAAAAGCTCTGTTCTTCATACATCAAGCTATGCATGAGAGCATACTCCCAAGAATAGCAGCAAAGATTAATGCTAAGGAAGCATGGGATACATTGGAGACTACCTATCAAGGTTTGGATAAAGTAAAGACATCCAAGCTGCAGATTCCGAGAAAAGATTTTGAATCTCGGTGCATGAAAGATTTAGAGAATGTAGATACATTCTACACTAGAGTTGTTGGGTTGGTAAACCAACTGAAATATCATGGAGAACCCGTATCAGACCAAAGGTTTGTTGAAAAAATTCTTAGAAGTCTTCTCCCAAGATTTGAAAATTTGGTTGTGACCTTAGAGGAGCACACAAACATGTCAACATTTACCATTGATGAGCTGCAAGCTTCACTCATCAATCATGAACACAGAATCAGCAGATCACAGACATCACTGGAAGGTGCATTTGCAGCACATTCATCCATAAGTCGTGGTAGAGGCAGGGGGAGAAACAAATTCAGAGGCAGAGGAAGAAGTTCTTCAAGAGGAGGACGAGGCAAAAGTCCTGCAAATTTCGGTGGTAGAGGAGATAACCAGAACCCAAGTCAACCAAGTGGCCAGAGGTTTGATAAATCAAAAATTCAATGTCATTACTATAAGAAGTTTGGTCATTATGCATATGAATGCAGGAAGAAACAATATGACCAAGGAAGACAAAACCCAAGTCAGTCAACCAGCACCAACACTTCAATAGGTGTAATGTTAATAGCATCGACATCTCCACTTGAATGCAATGATGTTCAAGAAAGTCCACAAGACATATGGTACTTAGACTGAAGATGCAGCAATCACATGACTGGTAATTTAAATCTGTTTTCCAGTCTAGATACTTCAATTAAAAATGATGTTACACTTGGAAACAATGTCCAAATTACTATCTTAGGAAAAGGCACTGTTGATATTCTAACCAAACAGGGGGAGAGTAAGTATATCCCTAATATCTATCATGTAGAAGGGCTGAAACATAATCTATTAAGCATTGGACAGTTGTTACAAAAGGGCTATAGAGTCTATATGCAAGATGAACACTGTGTGATTAAAGACAAGCGTCCAAGCGACCAACTGATAGCAAAAGTGCCTATGACAAGCAACTGCTTGTTTCCATTGAGGATAGTTCCCAACATAAAAGGGAAGACAAATAAAGGAGCTGCATTCAAGGCAGAAAGTGAAGAAATAGTTGATATCCTCGACAAGAGAGAAAATTGCAACGCTAATTTGCAAGCTGCATTTCAGAAAGAAGTTCAGGATGAATCCTGGTTGTGGCATTTCAGATTTGGACATCTAAATTTTGGTGGGCTGAAGCTACTACACACAAAGAATATGGTGAAGGGATTACCATTGATCGATAGACCAGAGAGGGTTTGTGAAGGCTGCATTTTTGGTAAGCAGCACAGAGAGACATTTCCAGTTGGAAAATCCTATAGAGCACACACACCACTTGAAATTGTGCACTCTGACATCTGTGGTCCAATGCAGACATCATCCATTGGTGACTGCAAATATTTTCTAACCTACTACTCAAGAAAGACATGGGTATATTTCTTGAAACACAAATCTGATGCATTTGGTTACATTCAGCAGTTCAAGGCACTCGTGGAGAACCAAAGTGGACACCGCATCAAGATCTTAAGGACCGACAGAGGAGGTGAATATGTTTCAAATGAATTCCTAAATTTTTGCAAGACCCATGGCATACAGAAACAATTCAATGCACAGTATACACCTCAGCAAAATGGTATTGCCGAAAGAAAGAACAGAACCATCATGGAGATGGCACGCAGCATGTTGGCAACCAAGCATTTGCCAAATGAGTATTGGGGTGAAGCAGTCACAACTGCTGTATACATTATGAACCAATGTCCAACAAAGAGTGTGAAGAACAAAGTTCCCCAAGAAGCATGGACAGGTATGAATCATAGTGTCTCACATTTAAAAGTTTTTGGTTGTGTTGCATATGCTCATATTCCAAATGAGCTGAGAAGGAAGCTAGACAAGAAGGGATAGAAATGTATTTTTGTCGGCTATTCAGAAGACACAAAAGCATACAAGTTGTATGACCCCATCACAAAGAAAGTGATAATCAGTCGGGATGTTCAATTTGTCGAGAATGAATCATGGGATGGAACCGTCGACACAAATGTCAAGATTGTGTCGAACATTAACAATGACGATATGGAAGAGGAAGTGGTTCAAATACCACATGTAAATCAACCGGTAGGAGCACCGTCGACTCCCATGACACCAAGACATCGTTCAGCACAAGGACCATTGACACAAGTAACAGCTCAAGCTACACCGACAAGTACACCAAGAGGATAGCAAAATCCGTCAAGCATTTCGTCGGGGTCAACATCGACAGAACCGGTGAAGACAAGAAGTATGCGAGAGATATATGAAGCTGGTACACCTAATTCATTCTCTCTGTTTGCATTATTTTCCCCTATATATGATCCACTAACATTTGAAGAAGCTGTTGAAGAATAAGTATGGGCACAACCCATGGATGAAGAAATAGAATGCATTGAGAAAAACCAGACATGGGAACTAGTTGATGTACCAAAAGACAAGGATGTAATCAGTGTCAAATGGATTTATAAGACAAAGCAAGATGCTGATGGGAATGTGCAAAAGCACAAGGAAAGAATGGTAGCAATAGGGTTGACACAGCAACCTGGCATCGACTTCAATGAAACATTTGCACCTGTTGCACGCATGGATACAGTCATAACAGTTTTGGCCATTGCTACTCAAAACAAATGGCATGTTCATCAGATGGATGTCAAGTCGGCATTCTTAAATGGCTATCTAGAAGAGGAAGTATATGTGGAACAGCCACAAGGGTATGGAGTTCCAGGTCAAGAGCACAAAGTGTACAGGCCAAAAAAGGCATTATATGGTTTGAAGCAAGCTCCTAGAGCTTGGTCAGTCGGATTGATTCCTATCTCATTGAAAATGGATTTCACAGAAGTGAAAGTGAACCAACTTTGTACACCAAAGTCGATGAGCAAGGTAAAATGTTAATTGTATGCCTGTATGTAGATGATTTAATATTTACTGGTGATTATGGCATAGCAGATTTTAAAATAGTCATGGAAAGTGAATTTGAAATGATTGATCTGGGGCTTATGAAGTTTTTTATGGGCATTGAATTTCAGCAGTCTGAAAGTGGTATCTTTATATCATAGTCTAAGTATGCAAGTGAATTTTTAAAAAGGTTTAATATGTCTAACTGTAAGACAGCCCCAACACCAGTAATAACAGGTTTAAAATTGAGCAAGGATGATGAAGGATCCACTGTAGATCCTACGCTGTTCAAAAGGCTTGTTGGCAGCCTTATGTATTTGACAGCAACAAGACCAGACAATATGTATGGTGTAAGTCTAATCTCAAGGTTCATGGAGTCACCAAAAGACTCACATTGGCAAGCAGGTAAAAGAATTCTGAGGTATGTAAGTGGAACAAAAGACCTTGGTATTATGTATTCAACTTCAGAAAATTTTAAACTCATTGGTTACACTGACAGTGAAAATGGAGGCAACATAGATGACAGGAAAATCACATCTGGATATACATTTCATTTTGGTACAGGTGGTGTTTCATCGGTATCAAAGAAACAGCCCATAGTAACTCTATCTTCAGCTAAAGCAGAGTATGTTGCAGCAACAAGTGCTGCATGTCAAGCTGTCTGGATGAGGAGAGTCTTAAAAGACTTGTCACAGAACCATCAAGAACCGACAACAATCTTCTGTGACAACAATTCAGCCATAGCATTATCAAAGAATCATGTGTTTCACAAGAGAACCAAGCACATCGATACAAGGTTTCATTTTATAAGAGAGTTGGTAAATGACAAGGAAATTTTTTTGGAATTTTCTAGGTCTAAAGACCAACTTGCCGACATCTTCACAAAGCCATTGGCAAAGGACACATTCCAGTATCTGCGTAGTTATCTTGGAAAGACAAGTTCTCCACAGTGAACTCTGTCATGAACAGAGCATGTCTAAGCTCTGAAACATTTTGTAAAATTTTGTTTTAAAAACTCCATCTGCTTATAATTAAGGGGGAGTGTTGGAAAAATGTAATTATTCGCAGATCTACACTTGATCTCTATCCGACTCTGTCAGAGTTTGTACAAGCCATGATCTTGTCTGTCAGTTTGACAAGAAGGAAAAGTCCACATGTAGGCAGCGTAATTCAATCAAATTTATTTCAGAAGCTAAGTTGTTAGGTAGATAGTTATTGCAGTGTTTAATGGAAAGTAAGTCGACAAGTAAGTCGGTCTATGCTGAAGCAATTTTTAGATTACCTATAAATAGAAGAAGCATTTTGTAATTTAGTTTACAGACACACACAAAGAAAACAGAAGATAGACACTAGAGGAACTCAGGGTGAGAAAGAGAAGTCGAAGCTCAAGCTTCTGTGCATGTGATTTAGTCAAAGAGCTAAAGCTCTGTTGACGGACGAGTCTGGACGGACAAGTCTGGACCGACCATTTTGTAACAGACAAATTTGTATTACTTTGTATTTCCGCATAGTTAATATACGAAATAGTTTGTGGTTGAATTCATGATTATTTGGCTGCACATATTTCTATATTTACTTCTGTAAATGTCTTTTACAATTACTGATAAGTAAAAGAACAAGAACCCATAAAAATCTCACCGCGTGAAAGTTCAAGGTTTTACGGCACCTTGGTCGACTCAAATCTTCCTACATATTTGGGCATATGTTTTTCATAAGTTATTTGGATTTGTAAAAGTGGGTAGTTTACTTCATTTTACTCACAGGTGAAAATCATTTGTAATTTCTTAAGTCTTTACACTAAGAAACATATTCTATCATCCTAGTCGCAGCTTTTAAGTTGATCGCATCAGGCATCAACTTGATCGCAGATAAATTGATCGCAGGTATCAACTTGATCGCAGATAAGTTGATCGCAGGTATCAACTTGATCGCAGATAAGTTGATCGCAGGTATCAAATTGATCGTAGATAAATTGATCGCAGGTATCAACTTGATCGCGGGTATCAACTTGATCGCGGATAAGTTGATCGCACATATCAACTTGATCGCAGACATTAACTTGGTCGCAATAAAAAGGTGGTCGCAGTAAAAACAGGTCGGAGTTAAAAGTGAAATTATTTATTTTTAAATATTGACTGAGCCCTAAACCCAAGTTTAGTCGGCTCGGTTTTGGCTATCACTAAAAACACGCCAACATGACAATGGAAAAGATCTAAAGGTAACAAATTGACGAGACAACTTTGAAAAACTACGATACACACTCTCCTCTTTTGAAAATTCCTCCTATTTTTATTGCCCTTCCGTGTGTAATTCATCTGTCTTCAACAGTGGTTTTTCTCATGAATTTTCCAGCCTAATAACTGTAGTTTATTATTCAAAATTTCTGTGTTATACAGGAAACAGCCTCCCTGGTTTGCTATTGCCTCATAGAAGAAAATTTGTATACCAGTAATGCCTTCTTCTGTTGTATTTCCCACTGATGTTCTTATTCAAAGAACTGACAAGACCTGATCATGTGGGCTTCCAGAAACCACCAGCAATTCGAACAGCTAGATTAGTTTAACTAATCAATATTAAAAAACACAATTTTATGTGTTATTTAATAACTTGACAATGGAGAATACAAATGGATCTCTTCAAGTATTTCTCTACCTTAATGTTGATCGTTGTTTCTCTTTATATATATATGATTATAAAAAGTGTCTATTGGCAGTAGCTCTAGTGGTTGAGAGATTTGTTATTGCGTTCTTCATCCAGGGTTTCAATCTGGCAAGGAACATGTGTTCCTTGAAAGCTCTTGTAATAATCAAATACTAGGCTGGTGAGCAATTTATGGTAATTGTTATTGTTGGTTCATGTATACTTGCTAAACTAGTATAAGAGATATTTTGCAAAGTAGACTTAGCCAAGATGTAAACAAGACTTTCATGATGAACTACCTTTTAAATCTATATATATATATATATATATATATATATATATATATATATATGATTATAAAATAAACAAACATATTAAGAAATATCTATATTTCATTAAAAAAATGTAGATAACATGGGAGTCTTGTCTAGATTTGAAGCCAAGACATATGGTGTCCCTTTGAATAACATGACTCCAAAGATGTAATTCAAAATTATTGAGCTAACCCTTAACCCTGGACTCTCTTGGAGACCCATGTAGGCTGAATTTCCTCTATAACTAACAGCCTTGGTGTCAGTTCACTCCGTATCAATTATCTTTAGACCACCAATATGGTATGTTTCTTATTTTCTACTAATGAGGATAGCTATTATGTATTGTAATCTTTTACACATATCAATATAGAATTATTCATTCCTTCTCTTTGTTTTTCATTTTTTTATGTTTTGCAAGTTGTGTGTTTTGTCTTGTTAGATAGATATTTCTGTGTAGGTGTTCAACACTCATCTACATGGTATCAGAGCTCTGCTACTAGGACAAAGGTGCAACATTAGTTTTTATTTGCAGATTCATAAGATTGAAAATAGTTGAAAGAATGGAGTTTACAAAGGAAGCTATTCTCACACAGTACAATTATTTTGGATGGGAAGAAAATATAAAGATCTTTTTTCGAAGCTGAGGATTGTATAGGATTCCTATGGACATGGAGGTTGAGCCTACAACAGTTATAGAAAATTCCAAATACCTCAATATGACGAATGAGGCCTACGGAGCCCTCTGCTTGAACATATCCCATGAGTTGTTTTTCCATATTTCTTCTTGCAAAACTCCCAATGAAGTTTGGACCACCATGAAAGGAATCTTTGGAAGGAAAGATGAGATGAAAGGCCACATGCTCAAAGTGTCGTTGCTCTCTTTGGATCCACGAAGCTTCAACAATATACATGATTTCTTCCCAAGATACAAGGATTTGTTGTTGCAACTCAAGGGTTGTAGGGTTGATAAATCTAAGGAGGAAAAATGGATGGTTCTATCCATCCTCTCCAAGCTTCGACCGAAATACTTTGTGTTTGTATCCACGTTTCATTCAGTGAAGCTCACCTCTAGTAAAAACTAGACCATGCCCACTCTTGATGCTTTTATTGAATCTTTATCTGAGGAACAAGACAAGCTCATCGGTATGGGAAAAATCAAGGGCTCCAAGGCACATGCTCTTGTTGTGCATGATGGAATTCATAAACCAAAATAGAGATCTAAATCCAAAGATAAAGGAAAGGAACATGCAAATCCAAAGAAGGAAAAGAACACCAAACCATTCAATGATTCCTCTCGATCCAAAGGTCAAAAAGGGAAGAAATGGGACAAATGCACATACTTCCAGAAATGATTCCATCCAAAATCCTCATGCATGAAGAAACAGATAGATGAGATGGACCCGATACTTTAGAAGCACAACCTTGGGGATCACATTCTAGAGGGCGCCAAGAAGAAGCGTAAATATCATGCTCTTGGAAAAGGTAACTCTAGACATGCTTTGATTGCCATTAATTCATCTCACTATGAATGGATTGTAGATTCAGGTGCATCTCACCACATGGCTACAACCAAGGAATCCTTCTCTTCAGTGGATGCATGCAAAGGTCCTCCTATACTCATGGGGGATGATTCTCCTGTTGATATCACCGACAAGGAAAGAATTTAACTCCATCATGGTATATTTGAGGATGTGCTACATGTTCCAAAACTCTCGGTGAATCTTCTCTCCGTCTATTAGATTACACATTCTGGCACCAGAAAGAGAGTTGAATTCACTCCTGATGTTGTGAATATCTTCGACATACAAAGTAACTCTAAATTTACCACTAGTGAGGTAAATCACAGATCTAAGCTTTACACTTTTTCTAAATTCATTGAACTAGATTTTGTCATATTATTTACGCATGCTGATGATAGTAGTAGATTATGAAACAAAAGATTTGGTCATCTTAATTTTAGATACATGCAACAACTCTACAAGGAGGGAATGGTCATTGGATTTCCTAACATTCATTTTTCCAAAGGAGTTTGGAAAGGATGTGTTCTTGGCAAACATCCTCAAGAGAAGTTTGAAAAAGGGAAGGCTCAGAGGGCCTCGTCTCCCTTGGAGCTCATCCATAGTGATTTGATGGGACCCTTTCCTCATCTACCATCAACAAGGTGCGGTATGTTCATACATTTATTGATGATTTCTCATGATATACTTGGGTATATTTTCTTAGGCATAAATCCAAAGTTTTTGAACAACTCAAAGACTTCAAAGCACTTGCAGAGAATCGGTCCATGAGAAAGATCAAAATCCTCCACACAGGCAATGGGGGGGAATATGTGAACATGAATGTTCAACATATTTGTTCAAAGGCTAGTATACAGTTGCAACATACAATACCATACACTCCAGATGGCCTCTTGTGTGTTGCATGCAAGGTCTCTTCCTTCTAAACTATGGGCTAGGGCACTTAACTGTGCCAACTACATACATAACAGATCTCCTCATAGATCTATCAAGGACATGACTCCTTTTGCGGCATGGAGCAGTTGCAAACTGGAAGTCACCCACTTCTGAATATTTGGATCACGTGCATGGGACCTCATACCCTTTGAAAAGAGGAAAGCATTAGATCCTCAGAGCACTGCATGAATCTTTGTGGGATATTTCGATGATGGGAAGGGTTATAGGTTGATTGATCCATCTACAAATAATCTCTTTATTGAGTGAAGTATCCAGTTTGAGGAAATCCCCTTCCATGCACCATTAGAGTCACATGCAAGGAATTATGTTCCTATACCTACACCACACATCCGCGATGATGAGTCCACTCATTCACATCATGATTCATATTTGAGTTTCAAATCTGACGGAGAACATGAGCATGAATATGTTGATCCACCTCATTTCTCCCCTGAGAGAACAAGGAGCTTAAGAGAGACATATGCACAGACAACTCCACAGGATGCAGGTGACCTTGTGGGGGATCCAGTGGATCCGAGGACATAGTCCCTGTTTGAGGAGCCTTTTCATGCACTCACAGCTATCGAACCAGTGATTCCCATGCATTGTTACATGGTTCTCTCTTCAAACCCATAGGCCTATGCAGAGGCTACAGGAAATCCCCTCTAAGAAGATGTTATGGAGGATGAGTACAACTCTCTCCTCTAGAACTAGACTTGAGATCTAGTGCCAATTCCTTTAGATAGGAAGCTTGCTAGATGTAGGTGGGTCTACAAGACCAAGAAGGCAACAGACGGATAGACCAACAAATACAAATCCAGGCTAGTTTCCAAAGGTTTTCAGTAGGTTCATGGGTTAGACTAAGATGATACCTTTGCTCCAGTAGCAAAGATGGATTCCATTCGATTGGCACTTTCCATTGCTGCATCTAGGAGGTGGGAAGTCCATCAGATGGACGTGAAGAATGCATTTCTTCACAGTGATCTCTCCGACGAGATCTACATGGAGCAGCCACAAGGCTTCATACAAGAATCATCCTTGGTTTGCAAATTGAAGAAGTATCTCTACGGCTTTAAGGAAGCCCCGAGAGCATGGTATGCCAAGATGGACTCCTACCTATTGTCCCAAAACTTTATACGGTGTAAGTCAGATCCAAATGTATACATGCTTAGGATAGCTGACTCACTTATGCTACTAGTTTTATATGTAGATGATTTGTTAATCACTGGCAGCTCAACTTCAGCACTTGATACAGTCAAGAGGATTCTACATGACAGGTTTTTGATGACGGACATGGGTCCATTACATTTCTTCCTTGTTCTTGAAATCAGCCACGATGTCTCAGGCGTCAAACTATCTCAAGCCAAGCATGCCCGAGATCTTCTAGAGTGATTCCATATGACAGATTGCAAGTCTGCACCAACTCCTTTCATATCTAGGGTCAAACTTGAGGATGGCAGCGATAGTCCATTGGTTGACAGTACGCTGTACAAAAAACTAGTGGGGATCTTGTTGTATCTTACACACTCTAGAATAGACCTCTCGTATGCAGTTGGGGAA
Organism: Pseudotsuga menziesii; assembly: GCA_001517045.1. Taxonomy (NCBI): domain Eukaryota; kingdom Viridiplantae; phylum Streptophyta; class Pinopsida; order Pinales; family Pinaceae; genus Pseudotsuga; species Pseudotsuga menziesii. The sequence continues at coordinate 137,445 of LPNX010754949.1, forward strand.
GTCCCTCGGTTCATGCAGGAGCCACATGAGCTACATTAGAATGCTACCAAGGAGATCCTTCGTTACGTACATGGCACCATAACATTTGGGATTCACTATGCAGCAGATTCTACATCGGATCTCATAGGATTCAATGATTCTGACTGGGCTAGCAATAGCATTGATCGCAAGTCCACATCTGGTACTCACTCAGTCTAGGTTCAAGGCCAATTTGTTGGTCAAGCTAGAAGTAGGTTGCTATTTCTCTATCTTCATTCGAGGCCGAATACAAAGGGGTAGGCACGTAACCGTTCAGCCTTTGTGGCTACAACAATTTTTCATTGAGTTAGGCATCCAGTTCCACTGACCAACTGTCATCTGGTGTGACAACCAAAGCACTCTAAAGTTCTGTAGAGATCCAGTACAGAGGCAGTGGACGAATCACATAGAGATCCACATGCACTATATTAGAGATTTGGTGCAAGAGTAGATCATTCAGTTGCAGTTCTGTCCTTCACCTAACAGAAGTTCCATTACGTGATTGTCTTGGAGTGAAGGACACAGTTGCCTAGAAACTGTCTTTTTCTTCTTTTCCTACATTGTATCTTGGGGGGGGGGGGGGGTTCCCATGAGGTTTTCCTTATTTCCTCATTTTATTTCAGTGTTCATTAGTTGCATTGTTTTTGGGTGACCTATTATGGCCTTAGTTGCAGGGGCCTTTTCTTTATTACCCCATAGTAGTGTTCACGGGGGTGTTGGAGACCCATGCAAGCTCAATTGTCTTTGTAACTGAGAGCCTTGGTGTGAGTTCACTCCATATTAGTTCTCCTTAGACCACCACTATGGCATGTTTCTTATTTTCTGCTAATGAGGATAGCTATTATGTATTGTAATCTTTTACACACATCAATATAGAATTATTCATTCATTCTCTTTGTTTTTCATTATTTTTCTGTTTTGCAAGCTGTGTGTTCTCTCTTGCTAGCTAAATCTTTCTATGCAAGTGTTCAACACTCATCTTTAAACTCATGTTTGCAATAAGTGTTTGTAGATAAATGTTTCAATCTAAGAAAGTCTTTTGAGGTTGCCAAAAGTTATTATGAAATCTTTCATGGGTGTGAACTGTGTATGCCTACATGCTTTGAGAAATATTGTAAGCAAATGTATAGAAATTTATAGCGCACGACGATTGTCAACGGTCACTTAACTGAAAAATAATTTCTACGAAAGTAAACAAAAAAGAAAGGTCACCTTTCACCAAGACAATCTGCTATAACGATGTTGTTTGGCCAATCGAATTGCCAGTCCTTTGAGTGGTTCAGTTGCTGATAGATTATTGTTGCTTCTTCCATTGCAGTATTGTTGAGGATCGATCTGAATTAATCCTCCAAATCCACAATTAACTTGATAAGAAGACAATGGCAAAATATTCAATTAAAAAATGAAAATATAAATAAATCGGAAAAACTAGGGATATGATGCTCACGCAACGGTAAAGGCAAAGCAGGAAGTTAAGAGTTGTAGAACATCAGAGGACTCAACTTGTAGCCACAATTCCATATATGCTAGCAAAGCATTTTCCTTATGATCGTAATAAATTTTCGCTGTAATGTGGTGTTGATTTTCCGGTCTCACGCTGTACACGTTATGAGGTTCCACTGTTGTAGATGTCCAAGAAAAGGAAAAAATAAAATTAATAAAATATTTTCTGATTCTTATTCGAGTCTTGTAGTTGACAATAAAGAAACGAGGAATCCAAAATACTTTCCTTTAAAAAATATAAGAAGGAAGTGTAGTCTTACTGCGATCAATTGCCAAAATTCTTCCTTTTTTTTTCCCAACCACAAATAGCAACTCATCACATACAGCGAACATGTGAACCTCCTCATTCTCACCGTTGGACAACGGGGGAAACTGATATAACTTCTGCCATGAGCATTTCGAATTTAGTCTTTCGAGTATTTGTATTAAATGTGAACGGTGGAGAATCATGTTAGATTTATATCGTCTCAAAAACCCTAATATGTTTAAGGCTTCCTATTTATGTAAATCAAAACTCAAAGAGAGATCAATAAATTGAATCGAAATAAGAAAAACGGGCAATGTTTTGTGAGATGCGAACTGAATAAAAAAATACCTTTCCTTTGAAGCCGATGAAGGTATGCTTCCGATTGAGTTTGATGGGGTGATGTTTCCAGTCCAATTCTCTGAGAATCAGTTGGTGCTCGTAGCTATGGGGGTTCTTCAACCGGGCCGTCGTCATGGGAACAAACCAAGAAGACTTCGTTCGGTGTCCAAAACGCAGAGATCCATTAACTCTATTCCGTTCCGTTACATGCTCCTGTTCGTTATTTTAGCGGTGCTGAAAACCTAACTCTCGAGTCCAACTAAATTTATTTTGTAAAATAAATATCAAATAGGTCGAAATAATTACAGTCAATAGTTTAAACCATTGAAGGTTACCCGTTAAATTGATATATCGCTTGTTAAATTGGAAAAGTATTCTTTAAACACTTATATATATATAAACACTTTTGTAGGGAACTAATATACCATTGTCGATATGTTTAGTCTATTCAATTTATGACATGCATGGAGATGGCTTGTCATGGATCAAAGTGTACAGTGGACTCATAAATTAATGACATATCGTATTGTAATTGAGCACATATTTGTATTCTCATAGGATAACTTTTCTTTAAGTAGGTTTTACAATGGAATGATGCTTTTCTACAGATTATATAGATTTGAATTTATATAGATTTAGTTAAAAGGGGATTTATCAAGCATCCATAGAGATCAAATCTTTAAAGGTGTAAACTTTGTTTTATAGTAGAAATGTGTAATCTATTTTTTGTGTTTTTAGTTTATCTAATTTATGTCGCTTTATGTATATGCAATTCTAAATAATTTAAATTTAATTTAGGCCAACAAGTTATTTTTAATAATATTTTATTATTTTTTATAAAAGGCATGTGTCAACTCTAGAATGAATATGGAAGGAGCTACATGTCTCTCCCTTAATGGGTTGTAGAATGCACGAATGCACCTCTTCATTGCCATAAAATGGCTCCCCAATTGACAATGTGTCCATTTGTGACAATTATATGCATCATTGACAATGTGTCCATTTGTAACTATTGTATGCATCATTGACAATGTGTCCATTTGTAACTATTATATGCATCATTGGGACCTAAGATCCATGCAAATTGGATACATAATTTTGTCCATGCATTAAAGAAATTAACATCAATATTATTTGATATGTATTTTGGAGAAATGTAGTATGGTATAGAGATTCTTTGGATTTGAATATTTTTACTTTTATTCATCATAAGTTTTAAGAATTTATCTACATTTTCCCTATTAGATCGATCTATGTATATAAGCAATTATAATACTAGTTTATGTAAGAGGTAAATAAATAGGAAACTGTTTTGGATCCCCTCTTATTCATTATCAGTTTTTAAATCTATATCTACTCTATGAAGTATCCAAGAAGTCACGCCATCGTTAGAAAACACCTCATGCCTATTTGCAACTTGATAAAGCTTTCATCTCCTTAGGTTATGGTACACTCATAAATCATCACTGTCTTCATTTAGAATTGCGGGATAGTTCTTGTTATTTATTATCCCATATAAATCACCCCACTTGTACATCAAAATCAATTTGTTAGTGTTATCAATGTCTCTATATATATCACATGATCACCTTCTTCCTTTCTTCATCATCATTTGAGTTTGTTTCCAATATGAGTTTTCCTCTATGCCTAGTTTGGTGGTAATCCATACTAAATTTCAATCACATATCATTTGAAATCATTAACATGGTTAGTTAAAAAAGAAAAAGCACCTTGGTCCATGAGTAAATAACATTATTGCAACCCATTAATCATAGATATTTTGGGGCCTTCCTTTGCATGGATAGACTAGACATTAGGGTTTCAATAATTATTCACCCAATATGGATGGTAGAGATATGAAGGGTTTGAGGTGATAATGGTTCCATTGGGGTGGGGTTATGCATGAGACATTTGTGGTCACAAGCATAAGAATGGGTAGATTCCACGAAGGATTATGGAGGCAAGGATATTGACCTTAAGCAGAACCAAACCCTAAACCCTATCTATCTAATAACTAAGTGGGATGAGAAAATGCCTTTTGACATGGACGATGAGATTCAAAAGAGAAAAATTACCAACTAAACCCCTCCCTATTGTGCTCATGTCCCCATTCTTTTTGTTGATATAAGTGTATTATGGAGTAATGTTTGTTAGAATTTATTAATCTTCGGTTTTGAAATCAACTCATAAAATTAAATGAAAACAAATTTAAGTTATGGCCCATGGTTTACCTAGAAAAAATGAGCTAGTTGAAGTTGATTGATCGAAGTTTATTGAGTTGTTTCATTCCACCAAGTGTTCTCCCCTCTTTTGCTTCTCAGTAAATGTAACAAATGGCCTCCTTAGCAAAGGACAACATCTTTATAACTTTAAATAATCCCTCTTATTAATATGGTCCCAAAGATAACATCTTTATAACTTTGAAAAAACCCTCTCAGTCATGTGTTACCCCGTGCTTGTTGTGAAGATTAATTTCCTTAAGCATAATCACAAGTATACTTGAGCAGTGATTGGGAGAACACATTAACTCCTTTAGTTCGTGACTTAAAAATTACACACAGTCCCATTTGTTTTTGGTATCATCATATCCCTACATAATTGGTTTTTTCAGCATTAAATTGCTCATTGGAACTTGTTTTCTTAATGAGTCATCCTTCACGAAAAACACTTTCACTTTCAAATCCCCTTAACTCGGTCATAATGAATTTCTAAATCATCTCGTCTTATCTACACATTACACCTTATCCTCTTTGATTAGTGAAACATCACCCCTTATCCTATTTTCTTAGACACGCCATGTGCTAACACTCTTTTTCACTAGTGGCACATAGCTCAAAGGGTTTTCTTTATACTTTTGAGGTTTGTTACTCACTAATTATCCTTAGAGAGCGATACATCAGTAGTAAAAGAGTATTTAAGTGTGAAAAGCGCACAATGAGAAACTTTTTGCTATTTTTTTCCTTTTAACAATGTGTTCCTTGGCAGAGGGGTCCGCTTCTCTTGGCGATTTCGTGTCTCCTAGAGGTCACCCTCCTCCTGAAGATCCCTTATTCAGTCTTGAGGATTTTCCTCCTCTGGATAGGGTTTCCTCTTGCTCTCGCCCCTTTCATATCTCATCCTCACCGATTGCAGATTCAGATACTCTTCCCTCGGTGGGACCGTCTTCTGAATCTATTCCTTTGAAGGTCTTCTTGAATCTTCATGATGACCCGGATACTACTAACATTTCCTCCATTAGGAGAAGTAAATATTTTGAAGGATTGTTTTCTAAGTCACTAGAAAATTCATTTTTATGATTGACAAGTGCTAAGAAAAATATTTTGGGAGCAACAAAGTGTTAGAAATGGTACTTTTGAAGTGTTGTGCACTAGTAAAAGTGATTTTGAGAGTGACTTGGGCTGCCAATGATTACATTTACCTCAATCCAAAAATGACTAAGGTAGATTTATCTAATCTCATGGTTTGTCTATGGGGTACTTTATCAAAATTTATTTCAATTAGCTGAAAGAAAACATAAATTTTACAAGAGACATATGATCAACCAAGAAACAAAATAATCAATTGAAGACAATCCATCATTAATTCAATTGCAATTACCAAATGTATGCCAAATGTAATGTCTCAATGGTAACCCTGAACATATGTGATTTTGTTATTATGGTGGAACTGGGTTTCTAAACTATGGACTACAGAAATTAGTATTATTATTTTATTATTATTTATCTATAATTAAATAATAGCTTAATATGGGCAACAAACATCGTTGGGAGGTCTTAGATTCCATCAGTGAGGGGGTTAGGGGGGATAGGAGTTGTTTGCATTCCTAATAATACTCTATCTTTCCTAATTTTGATTTCATTCGACTTTGGATATCCTAGTACGACTAATTGATGTTTTGCATGGAGTCATGCACCCATGTACTCAGGAACCCATGCACCATGTAACCATGCACCATGCACCCATGCAACCATGCAACCCTGCAACCCATGCACCATGCATGATGACAATATTACTTATCCAAGTTAGCTTAACTTAATCAAAGAAAATTTAGGGTGAATTTGAGTTACCCTTTAGTCACTTGGAGTGACTTGGGGAAACTTGAGTTTCCTTAGTCAGTTAGAGGGAGTTTGAGTCGAAATAGAGTTATTCTTAGTTAATTGGAGTAAATTTTATATCAATTTTAAGTGCACAGGATTGGTTTTATGGAAATTCAAATGAGTTGGTGGAATTTGAGTTGTCTCAAGTGCATGAAAGCGATTTTAGGGAGGTTTTGAGTCATCCTTAGTATTTTTTAGTTATCCTCGGTGTCTCGAAGTGGATTTTATAGTGGTTTCCATTCAGTGTAAATGAGTTCAAGTTTACTTTTGGAGAACTTGGATAGACCAATCAACGAGCTAGGAAAATCCTTCAATTATTTGGAGTTTCTCTTCGATAGTATTGAGTTAGATTCTTAGAGGAAATTCGAATGGATCTAAAGGCATTTGAATTGTATTTTCATTCATTTATTCTTCCATTAGCGAGTTAGATGGCCAGTGGGGAATATTTTTTCTTCCTTAAATTCGAATTCCAAATAGAGGATTCAAATGATAGTTTTGCACCTAGAAGCCAAGCTTTGTTTTGAAGGGAAGGATATCGCATTTACCGCAACTTATCTTTTAGGAGAGGGGGACAACGCTATGAAGAGACTCTATTTATTGTGGTGTGTCTTACATGAGAGGGGGGAAATCCTATGCAAGAGATCATATTTAATTTTGGGTATATCTATATTCTTTGCATATACACTTGGACGAGAGGTGCGCCTATCAGTGTTGTTTTTAACAATCCCTGTTAGCACCTTCATGGTCTCGACATGTTTCTGTTCAGAACTATCCGTTATTCCTTTTTCACTGAGAGCACAAGCAAGCCAAAAAAATTGGTTGTTTTGGTTATTTTTTGGATTTTTCTAGAAACATGTAATTTAATATTGGTGAAGGGATTGGGGTCTATTTTCTAATCTCATTTAACGGATTAGGCTATTGGAGGATACGTAATACCTTTATTGTATTATGAGTTATTCACAATGATATTGAGAAAATATGAGGTAGGGATCCAAGGTTTGTTTGTTTTCCCGATTAATGGTTTCAATGGTAAATATATGTGTTTATGTGGGAATGTTCTGGTGTAATGTATGTTTTGCTTAAAATAAACTGTATGATATTCTTCTCTATACAATTTTAAAACTTTATACTTGTGGTATCAAAGCTCGATTAATGGCATTAAGGGAACTCCTTTGTTTATGAGGGTTCAACGCGGTTGATAGATATTGGGTATGTGATAGTGGGATTTTTGTAGTGTTGATTTATGCAGTGAAAGAGAATGGCAAGAAAATAGAGAATTGAATTCGATAAATTTAATGGCCAAAATTTTGAGCTATGAAAGCTCAAAATGGAGGATATTCTTGTAGATAAGAAATAGTCGATTTCTATTGATCTAGGAACGAAACCCGCTGGAACATCATAAGATGACTAGGATAAATTAGAAATAAGGGCAAGGAATACTTTATGATTGTGCTTATTAGACTATTTGTTGTTGAACATATCTGGTGAAGATAGTGCGGTAAATTTTTAGGGGAACTAGGGAGTTTGCATGAATAAAAATACCTTGTGAACAAGATGTTTTTGCAAAAGAAATTGTTTCACCTTTGAATGGATGAAAATGGCATTGTAACAGAGCATATGAAGTTCTACAATAATCTGGTAAGTAAGATAGTCTCTCTTGGTATTAAAATGGTTGAAGAAGATAAATGTATTACATTATTGTGTTCTTTTCCATATTCCTTCGACAACCTAATTGCTGCAATATGTAGTGCTAGATAAGTGACCTTAAAAATTGATGAAATAGTATCATTCCTAATATCATAAGAGATGAGGCAGAAAACCATGGATAATCATAGCATGGATTCCTTATTTGTGAGAGCTCATCCCAAGAGAGAAAAAAATAAAGGATCTAGGGGAATATCTAAATAGAACTTGATAGATCTAAATCCCCAAGAAAAGGAAAAAGGAAGTGTTGGAAATGAAGTAAATCTAGGCACAATAAAAATGATTGTATATCTAAGAATGTTTAGAAAGAAAAGGGATCTAATACCTCCTCAAAATAAGGAGGGGATGTGTACCCAACTTCCATAGGTAATAATTGAGATCATGATATATGGTTTATTGACTCACGTGCATCATGTCATATCACACCTCATTGGGAGTGGTTCTATGAATATGAAAAGTACAATGAAGGAGATGTGTACTTGGGAGATGATTCATGACCAGTATCATTGGACATGGTAGAGTCAAGATAAAACTAAAGGATGGAAGGATTAGAAATCTACCTGGAGTACTACGCATTCCAAATCTAGCAAGAAACTTGATATCTCTTGGAAATATGGATGTTGCAGGTGTAAAGTCTATGTGTGGAGATGGTGGTTGAAAAATGGTTCAAGGATCAATGGTATTGATGATGGGAGTTAGGTATGGAAATATGTACAAAGTATAGGGAAGAACCATCATTGATGAATGTAACAGTTATGTTGTGCTTGAGGAAGGAGGTAAACATAATAGAACCATGATTGCATCATAGGGAAAGACAATGGTATGGAATCAAAGATTGGTGCATATCAGAAAAAAGAGACTTCAAGCATTACAAGGTAAAGGTTTGGTTGAAGGTATGACTGATTGCACACTAGATTTTAATTTATGTGAACATTTCATATATGGAAAACAAAATCAAGTAAGATTTGCATCTGGTGCTACAAGAGAAAAAGGAATTCTAGAGTTAGTACACAGTGATGTATTTGGACTTGTGCATGTTCCATCGTTAGGTTGATATGTGTATTATGTTTCATTTATAGATTATTTCTCAAGGATCACATGGATTTATTTCCTTCGAAATAAACATGAAACTTATTTGTTAAGTTTAAAGAATTTAAGGCTCATGTAGAAAATTAGTCAGAAAATAAAATAAATCTATTGAGGACAGATAATGGTGGAGAGTTATGCGAGAATGAATTTGAGTGTACTTCTATAAGAAGTGTGGTATATAAAGGAAAAATAATACTCCATACACACCTCAACATAATGGAGTTGTCGAGAGGATGAATAGGAGGCTGATGGAAAAGGAAAGAAACATGCTAAGCAGTGCTAGGATAGGACTAGAATTCCAGGCAGAGATAGCAGAGGCAACATGCTAATTGGTAAATCAATCATCGATATCAACATCGGTTGTAAAAACTCCAAAATAGGTATGGACTCATAAGAAACCCTATATTAAGCATCTGAAATTTCTTGGATGTGATGCTTATGTACATGTTCCAAAGGAGAAAAGGAGAAAGTTGGATAATAAAGATTAAAATATATCTTTATTGGCTATAAATATGACATGAAAAGTTATAATCTTTGGAATCATGTAACTAACAGATTGTTTACAATTGAGATGTTGTGTTTAGAGAGGTAAAAGAAGTCCCGAGATAGGAAGTGACTACAATGGAAAAGGAACTATAGAAGATAGGGTTTGAGTTATAAGCTGAAGAATCTGACTCAACAGAAGAAGCTGAATTAGAAGAAGAAGAACCTCATACCCCAGTTTTGAGGAGATCATCTCGAGAAATAAGGAAACTAGAAAGGTATTCCCCTCCTAGTTTTCTCTCTTATTGTGATTTCTCTATTAGTGATGATGATCCCATAAATGTGAAGGAAGTTGTGGATTAAGAAGATAGTGATCTTTGAAAGAAAGCCATGGTTGGAGAAATGGATGCTCTACACAAAAATTAAGGTTGGAATCTAGTCAAGTTACCAACTCGAAGAAAATTAGTGGGAGCAAATGGCTATTTAAAAGGAAGTTGAATGAAAAAGGTAAAGTGGAGAAGTACAAATCCCACTTGGTAGAAAAGGGATATTCTCAAGTAGAGGGAATTGATTTTGGTGAAATATTTTCTCTAGTTGCAAAATTAACTTCCATTAGATCTATTCTTGCTATTGTTGTTGCTTTTTATTTTGAACTAGATCTTATGGATATGAAGACGACGTTCTTACATGGAGATCTAAAAAAATAAATCTACATGAAGCAACCATAAGGGTTCACAGTAAAGGGAAAGAAAGAGTTGGTATGTAAGCTAAAGAAGTCCCTTTACGGTCTAATGCAATCTCCAAGGATGTGGTACCAATATTTTGACACATATGTACTTGTATTGGGGTTTATGAGAAGCAAGGTTGATAACTGTGTATACTCCAAACATATTGATGATAACGCAATTATCATAGTATTGTATGTTGATGACATGTTATTGATTGGGAAAAACAAAGATGTTCTAAAGGAAGTGAAGTCTCAGTTGTCCTCCAAATTTGACATGAAGGATCTCGGTGCTACAAAATTCATTCTAGGAATGGATATAGGAATAACTCGTGCAAACATGAAGATATGGTTAACTCAAAGAAAATATGTTGAGACGGTACTACAAATATTTGACATGCACGAAAGTAAGATGCTCAATGTTCTTATTCTTGTAGGTGTAAATTTATATATAGAGCAATATCCCAAGGAACAAGAAGAGGAAGAAGATATGTCAGGAGTTCCATATGCCAGTGCAGTTGGATTTTTTATGTATGCAATGGTATGTACTTGACCATATATTGCTCATGCAATTGGAGTTTTGAATAGATATATGTCAAATCCATGGAAAGAGCATTGGAAAACTATAAAGAGGGTCTTCATATACTTGTGTGGCACCATAAATTATGCAATCTGTTACCAAGGAAGACCTGGACCAAACAGAGTAATAAATGTACATGGATTTGTTGATGTAGATTGGATTGGAGATCTTGATCAAATAAGATGTACAAGTGGGTATTTGTTTAGCCTATTTGGATGAGCTATCAGTTGGATGAGAAAGATACAGGTTGTAGTGCCACTCTCAACCACAGAAGATGAATACATGGCAGCCACATGTGCCAGCAAATAAGTAGTATGGTTGTAGAGACTGTGTTCAATTATTGGGTTTGAACAACAATTTGTATGGATAGATTGTGATATCCGAAGTGCAATCTTCCTAGAAAATAAACGTGCTTATCATGCTAAGACAAAGCATATTGATGTCCACATCACTTTGTAAGAGATATGATTGAAGACAAGAAGGTGTTGCTGAAAAAGGTTGACCTTGGAAAATGTTGTAGAATCATTAACAAAGATTGTTAGTACAGAGAAGCTCTTCTTGTGTAGAGAATATATGGCATTGATACCCTAAACATATGGCTTTATGAGTACATGACTCATTGATATGCAAAGAAAATGACAAGTGGGAGAATGTTGGTTATATGCTATATTCTTTGTATGTGTGTGTTGGGGGGATGTGCTCCTATCAGTGTTGTGTCATATGATCCCTGTTGGCACCTTCATGAAAACAGTCCAGAAGGTCTACAACTATTTCCGACGCAAGCACAAGAGAGCCAAAATTTTTGGTTGTTTTGGCTATTTTGGGGAATTTTCTAAAAAATTGTAATTTAATCTTGGTTAAGGGATTGGGGTCTATTTTTAATATTGGTTAGCAGATTAGGGCATTGGAGGTTACATAATACCTATAAAGTATTGTGATTTATTCATAATGATAATGAGAAAATAGGAGGTAGGGCCCCAAGGTTTGTTGGTTTTTATGGTTAAGGGTTTTCAGGGTAAATCTTTGTGTTTATGTGTGAATGTTGTGGTGTAATATTAGTTTTCCTTAAAATATTCGGTATGCTTTGGTTCTCTACACATGTTTAAAACTTATAGTCTCTAGTGCATGAGAGGCATTTTAAGGAGGTTTTGAGTCAACCTTAGTATTTTTGAGTTATTCTTAGTGTCTGGGAGTGGATTTTCCAGTGGTTTCGAGTCAGTACAAATTATTTCAAGTTTATATTTGGAGAAATTTAATAGGCTAGTCAGCAAGCTAGGAAAATACTTCAGTGATTTGGAATTGATCTTCTATAGTATTGAGTTATTCTCTTAGAGACAATTTGAATGGGTCTAAAGGCATTCAAATTGCATTTTCATTCATTCATTTTTCCATTAGCAATTTTGATGGTTAGTGGGGAATATTTTATCTTCTTTGAATTTGAATTCCAAAGAGAGGATTCAAATGGTAGTTTTGCAACTAATAGCCAATATTTGTTTTGCATGGAAGGAGATCACATTTACGACAACTTGTATTTCAAAAGAGGGGGACAATCCTCTGAAGAGACTCTATTTTTTGTTATTTTTCTTGCAAGAGAGGGGGGAAATCCTATGCAAGAGATCATATTTGTTGGTTTGGCCTTGCAAGAGAGGGGTGGAACTATGAGAAAGAGAGACTATTGGTGTGCTTTGTCTTGCAGGAGAGGGGGGAAATACTTAGAAAGAGAATTTATTGGTATAACTTGTCTTGCAGGAGAAGGGGAAAATATTGAGAAATCAAACCTATTGGTTATTTTTTGTATTTCCAGAGAAGGAGAAAATCCTTTGCATGAGAATTCTAGTTTCTACAAATGGTGTTCCAAGAGAGGGGGGCAATGCTGTGAAGGATGCCATATTGTTGTATCTACATCATTCAAGAGAAAGGGACAATATTAAGTATTACCCTTAGAATATCAAGTTAGAGAGGTCGTTCCTTAGCATGGGGAGCCAAACCTTAGCTTCGAAGTGACCTGCTGAAGTTGCTTGTCTTCACAATGTCTAAGGCTAGGAGGAACGTTGTGTTGTTAATGGCACTTGCACCATAAATAAAGATAAGTATTATTGACTATTATTTATTATGTTATTGGTGTACATGTTACCATGTATGATTAGCTATCTTACTATTTATGTTGCAATTTAAGGTCATGTCCAAGTACATGTCTGATTTATTTTTGATAGATTAGTAGATCGTGGAGTAGTGTCTGTGATGTATTATTCCACTATTAAAGGTTATTTTTCTCATGTATTATGATCATTCAGGGATCTACTTTTTGGGAAAACCATATGGCCATGTATAAATGTTCCAAATAAAATCTTCCATGCATGGGATTATGGTTGTCATTTAATGCAAAAAAATATGGCATAAAGTAGTGTAATGAATTCTAGTTTTTAGACAGTGTAGATTGTTGATTTACTTACCGCTCTTTAAAAGTTATTTTCTCATGAATTAGGAGAGATAGAAAGTCTGATTTTTGGGAATACCATATGGTCATTTATGGTTGATCCAGATAAGATATTACATGGGGTTAATGTATGCTAATTAAATATTATAAATATGATGGATTGTAGTGTTGAAGTCTAGTTAAATAAGTGTCATAATTATGTCTTACTTATATACTAGAAGTTGAATTCTATTAGCAATTTATAGAGATGAAATTACCTTTTTGGTTAAATGGTGATGCGTGTCTTCCTAGAGATGTGATGATGTAAATTTACATGTTAAAAGAATTAGTAGATAAGTTGTATTTATGTGTCATCAAATGCATCATGGTTACATTGGGATATTTAATAGCAATGGAGGGGTTGTCTTCCTTAATGACTGGTTGTTTTAATTACTTGTTTTTCTGGAATTTTGGCCTAACCCTATAGAACATTATTTCATTGTGCTTAACTTATAATCATTCCTTCCTTGTTAGAATCCATCGAGTATTGGGACCATAATAATGTATTGGGGTCAGGTACGTTACAAATGGTATCAGAGTTTAGGTTCCAACACTCCAAATGTGAGGCTTATATATAGTTATAAACCTTATGTTTATATGCATATGGAGATTATAAATGTGATTTTTGAAAGAAATTTAACCCGCCTTATGCTAATGGAAGATTTGTAAGCCTCACTTCAAAGATCAATTTGGTTGTATCCTACTTTTAATTTCAGAAGTTAAGAGATTAAAGATTAGTTTATTTTATGCTTTAGAATTAATTAATATTGCATATTTATTGTGAAATAGAATGATTGGTTGGATCTATGAATTTGTATCTAATGTTCAATGGATTGATTGGTTGATGCATGTTCAGTTTTCATTGTCACTTTTACCGTCCACGATTCTGATTGGTCAATGCTTGTTTAATGTGCATTGTCAAATAATTCATGAATCATCATTGTTAACTCAACGCACCTATCCTATTGAGCGACTAGTGGTTCCTAGAGAATAAATACAAGTCCTTATTATGCACCCCTTAGCCATATACCACTTGAGTGTCTGAAATACATCCTACCCTCATGAAAAGATGAACTCGATGATTTGGAGCCCCTCTCATTCTATTCTAACTTGTCGCATGGACATTGGCTAGAATTATCTTGTATCAAGTTCATCCCCAACCGCTGATGTGGATCGATTGGCAACTGCATTCAACACTAGCATGTTGTTGTAATCTTATAGATCACATAAGGTCAAATGGATGTAGCTTGGGTGGTTGGGAGGAATGAATGCTACCTTCCCCACCCAGGTTCTATTCTTGTAAGTGACATGATGTCGAATTTCTCTAAGTTGGGGAGAGCTTGTTGCACCCACTGATGTGCTTCCCTTTCCAGTTTTTGCAGTTTGGCGGTTTCAACCACTATCTGTTCTTCTATTGTTGTTCTAAGTGCTTCCTCAGTGGTTTTTCTGCTCTCTAATGCCTGAATGCCTTGTTGAGTCTATCGAGTCTGTTGATAAACTTGCTCGTAGTGATTAGGCCAGTCTCTTAGTACTTCTTCGGTTATGACAGAATCCTCCATATGATCCTGCAATACTTTGTATGCTTCAGAAAATGCAGTGTGCTGTGCCATTAGGAGTTATCCAGTTTCCTCTTTTTGTTCCTCCTTTGTTTCCTGAATGTGTGCTTGAAGGGTCGACACCATGCTCTCAAATAGCTGATACGCTCTTTCAAGTGGTTTGTCTGTGTTGATCTCTATGGGGACCGGCATGACGGACTGGGCCAAATTCCTACATTTGTCGAGAAACTCGACCTGTTCTGTATTTTTGTCCTGGATTTCTTTATTTCTTTGCGCACTCCTCGTCTTTGCTTCACTTGATAGGGTTTTAAGGAGTTGTCCTAGCTCTATGACGATCAAGGAGCTTGCATCGTTCATTCTGATTTGGACTTTTGAAGTCTTTCCATGATGCTCCTTCTTCTGCTTCTCCTTGTGCTTCTTATGCTTTTCTTTATCTGCTTCCTATGTACCTATAGCAGTCGAGGCGGGATCTTTGGTTTGTGGGTTAGAGGCCAATGGTTTTTCTGGTTGGGGAGGTGGGATGACTACCACCTCTGGTTGTTTGTATGTAGTCAGTTGTGGGGGTTCTTTTTCTGAGTCAGGGGGTGGTGGTGGTGGTGGAGATGACGGTGGTGGTGTTGATGGAGTTGGAAAATGGTCGGGGGTGATTGGTTTGGAGGAAGTATGGTTGAGTGGTGGGTTGTCAGTTCGGGGGTGTGAGTTTATGCCGGAAGAAATTTCTGCTTCAGTTGGTGCAGTGGCTGGTAGGTCGGCTTGGGGTACGGGGTTGGTCGATGCAATAATGGATGACCGATGTCCAATCACTTTAGATTCCTTGTCGGGATTTCTTTTGAAATTTGACGCGATGGTTGCAATGATTGGGGGATATGCACCCTATCTTGGTTGATGTCCTCCAGATGTGAATATAGGTGCCTCGGTAGAAATCTTCTGAGCCGACGTAAACAACACAAGTAGTTTCTCAAAGAAATGTTGCAAGTCCCTATCTCTGTCCAATTTTTCTTTTACAGCCTCCGGCATTGCAATTTTGTATAAGTCGAGGGGGCTGACTGACTGTGGTGTCAGTTCTTGTTCCTCGGTTATTTTCATCAGTGATGGGGGTGGAGGCGTCGTCGTAGTCTTTGCGTTCTTCGGTCGACCTGCTTGCGCTCCTGCGCCGTCAAAGAGCTAGAACTGGGTTTCGATTGACACTTTATTTGTTGCAGCATCCTCTATGATGTTGAAGGCCGTGGCTTCCAGTTCTCCCTCATCCTCTGATGATTTGGCAATGATAAGCTTCCGCTTGCCTTTACCTTATTGTTGTTCTTGTGTTTTTATTTTCTTCTTGGCTGCTGCTATTTCTTTTGATAGTTTTCAAATAATTCCTTTTGTAACAACATACTCAAGGTTGCATGGTTCTATCTCGCCCGTCGGTTCCTGAGTCGGGACGACACTTTCTGTAGCCAGAGGAGTTATTTGCTATTGTAGCTGTGGTTTTGGCTGTGGCTTCGACTTTACAGCCTGGGTTTCTGCTGCTTTTGTGGTCGGAGGTTTGATGGTTATCTACAGTCGATCAATGTGTTCAATCAGTGTCTCCTTTGACACAAATGTGCTAATATAGAGGTTGAGCTCATAGTCTTCCTCTTTTTCCTGGTCCGTGAGCGGCTCCTCGATCGAGAAGTTGATCTGTTTTGTTGCTGCTAGTACTGGTATTTTTGTTTTGTCCTGTTGAGACAGTTCCCGGAAGATCTAGTCGATAGATGGATAGTAGTCGAGGGCTTTGGCATTGGAATTTTCGGCCTGCATGTACCACACCGAGGTATGGTCGAGCTCCAGCTGGATGTGGGAGTTCGCTGGTAGATTTCGTCGGATTTTTTGAGGCACCCTCCATCTAGTCGTGCAGACTTTGAGCTATTGGAACTAGTTCTCCAACAGTACTTTCCCACGCTCAAGTTCATGCAAAGTTCCTTTCTGGGAGAATGGTTTAAATCTCCACATGTCGAACTTCAACGATTCCCGAAAGACTGAACTCCCCTTTGGGTAGATGTGGTACATGACAATCCATTATATGAGGGAGGGGAATGTGATGATTCCCCCCATTTCTTGACATCTCTCATAGATGGTCTTCACCATGTTGGCGACATAATCACCCCATCTGTATATTCATCCATCGGTGGCAATGGTGTCAACAGTTTCTAGCATTTCTAACTTGAGGTTGTTGCCTTAACCTTCTAGAGTGAGTGTTATTGCAATGATTTTTGCCACAATCTATGGCATTTGGGTTGTGATTTGGATAATCATCAACCCCTTGGAGTTTTTACAAGAAGGTGATCCAGTGAGCTCTTTGACCAGTCCTTCTTTGATTTCGACTGGTACAGGGTCTCCTCCATTAGAGAGACCGGTCAACTTGGAGATGACATCTCCAGAGATGTTGATCGGTTCGTCGAATTAGAACCGGCCATTGTGATACCGACTAATGATGAACTTAACATTAGTTTCCTTCATGCCACCAAAGCTGGCCATTAGCGGTGCATTGGTATAGCCGAAGAGAGTGCTGCGTTTTATTTTCTCTGCTTCTTAAGTGACCTTTTTATCGACAAAGCCCCATTCTTGTATTTCAGTCCATATATTTTTCCATGAGCCTTCTTGTACTTTGGCATTTTTGATGTTTTTTAGCCTACGGACTAAAGGTGTATCCGCAGCCTGTATCTCCTTGGCTTTGGTCAAGGCTCTAGTTTGTTTGGGGGCCATTATGTCGGTCTGGTGGTCAATGTCACTAAGGGGTTCTAAGCTTTTGGTCGACTGGATGCTTTGATTCTCTCTCTATATGGATTGTGGTGAATGAGCCTTTGGCGATCCAATATTTATAGGTGATGCTATGGTTGTGTGTGGCGATGGGTGTATTAATGGCGAACGTGATGTTCTAGCTAGAGTACATGAGTGTGTGTTAATGGAAGATTGCTTTTGGTGCTCAATGTCACGAATGCGTGATGGGACTATCAAAGTCGTCGGTTGATGTCAGTGATGAGAATGGTCGACGAAAGTAGTAAGTCGATGAAAGTGGTCGATGGTGCTAGGTCGGTGGTCATGATGGTGGTTGTCGAGATGGTGATTTCCTGTCATGGTTTTTTGTCTGTATGGTATTATTTTGTTTTTGGAATTTTTAGTTTTTTATGGCTTTTGGTTGACAGTTATGGTCGTTATATGATTTTTTTTTAATTAGTTTCGGTAGCATTTTAGTAGGGCTCCATTAACGATCTTCCGAAATACTATGCCCTGTAATGTCTTTAGTTGGACTGATCCAATGGGATGTATCTCTTCGACAACGTAAGGTCCCATCCATTATGTGTGGAGCTTCTTAGGTTTTCCTTTGACCCAACTATCGTATAGTAAAGCAAGGTCTCCGACCAATAGATTTGTGTTCTTGATGTTGTGGTCATGCCATGCTTTCTGTTGTTGCTTCTGGATTTCTTGGTGTTGTATAGCCATTAGTCAATGCTCTTCCATCTTGCTGAGTTGCAATAGTCAGTCCTTCCTTCCTTGTTTGACATCGACATGTAGTATTTCTGTGATAATAGGTGTTTGTTGTCGGAAGTGTAGTGGAACTACTTCTTCTTGTCCATAGACTAGTCGAAAATGGATTTGGTCAGTCGATCATTTGTATGTTGTTCTGTATGCCCATAATACTGTAGGTATTTTCTCATCCCAGTCATCCTTATCAGCATTACATATTTTAGTTAATCCTCTTGTTAATGTTTTATTGAATGCTTCAATCACTCCATTAGACTGACGATGATATGTTGTACTCCGATGGTGGTCAATTTGGAACTGGTTAGTTAGGGTTTTGATAGTCTTGTTTATAAAGTGTGTCCCCTGTTTGCTAATTAGGGTTAGTGGAAATCCAAATCTAGTGATGATATTCTCATAGATAAACTTAGCAGCTATCTCACTTGAACATGTATCAACTGGTTCAGCTTCTGCCCATTCAGTGACATATTCCACTGTAGTAATAATATACCTTGCACCTGATCTTTTTGCTAGGATAGGAAATGGTCCTCTGAAGTCTATGGCCCAAATTTCAAATGCGAGACTGGGGTTTACTGATATCAAAGGAATTTCTGTACTAGACAGGGGTCGACCTAGTCGTTGAAATCTATCACATCAACTAACAAATTTTTTGCAATCTCTATGGAGTGTCGGCCACCATAATCCTGACTGTTGGATTTTCTTTGCAATTGTGTCCGCTTGAAAATGCCCTCTTGCAGGTCCATAGTGTGCTTCATGTAGAATGTGGTCCCGTTCATGTTCAAGTACACACCTTCTGAGGATGTCGTCTAATCCCATTTTGTATAAAAATCCATTAATGAGACTGTATGGTGCAGACTTCATAGCTAAGATCTGCTTTTTCTTGGTGCTCATGCCTTCTGGGGCATGTCCATATTCTAAGAACTAAGCTATTTCCTCTAGCTCTGCGGGGATTGCTTCTATTTGAAATAAATGTGCATCAGGTAAGTCATTGTCGACTCCTGTCGGTTCTTTTCCTGTGTTGATTTGGGATAGATGGTCGGGACTGACATTTAACTTGCCTAGTCATACAACGACTTCAAACTCAAATTATTGGAAGAGAAGTAGCCATCGACAAATCCTTCCATGATGGAGTGGTTTATTGACAAGATAATTCAGGGCCTAATGGTCGGTATAGAATATAAACGGGTTAGCTAAGAGATAATGTCTATACTTTTGGAGGGAAAAGACCATACCTAGGTCTTCTCATTTTGTGGTCAAATAGTTTCTTTCAGCCTTGTTTAATTTTCAGCTTGTGTAAACTATGGGATAATGCATTCCATCGTCTCTTGGTTGAGTTAGGATTCCTCCTATTGCTAGGCTTGATGCATCAATATGTACATGGAATTTGATCGACCAGTTCAGAAACTTTAGAATGGGGGCTTCGATTAGTTTTCTCTTTAATTTTTCGAATGATATGTGGCATTCCTCTTTCCAGTTAAACTCTTGGTCTTCCCTTAATAGTTCTTCAAGAGGATAGGTCATATCTGAGTAATATCTTATGAATTTTCTATAATAACCTGTGTGTCCAAGTAACACCCTGACTTGTTTGGGGTTTACTGGTGGTTTTAGGTCAAGGATAATTTTAATCTTGGCAAAGTCAACCTTAATACCTTCCTTACAGACAATGTGCCCTAATAATATCCCTATGGGGGTCACAAATATACATTTCTTGATGTTTAGGGAGAGTTGAATCTGTAGACATCTCTCCATCATAAGTCAGAGCCATTTGCAATGATCTTTTAGCGTGGAGTATATTGTCCAGTCATCAAAGTATACTGCCATGGTCTTGTAAATTTATTCTTGGAATGTTTCAACCACAATTCAAGAGAACACTGTAGGTGCATTCTTTAATCCAAAAGGCATAAATTTGTAAGGAAAGGAACCAAATTCACAGATAAAGGTTGTCTTCTTTTGGTATTCTTTAGCTATTGGCACTTGGTTATAGCCTGAGAATCCATCTATGAATGAGTAGCATTCATGTCCTGCAACTTCATTCAACATTTCATCTACATAAGGGGTTGGAAATGGGTCTTTCAGTGTTACTTTGTTTAGTTCCCTAAAGTCGACACAAATTCTTAGTCTGGTTAGGTCATGTTTCTTCGGTTGTACCACCATTGGACTTACCCATTTTGATTGGTCGATAGGGTAGATGATGCCTGCTGCTAGCATGTTATCAATTTCCTTTTTGACTATCTCCTTGTATTTGTGACCTAGTTTATAGGGCCTCTTCTTCACAAGTCGAACATCAGGTTTAGTATCAATTTTCATTTCTCCCATTTCATGGACTAAGCCTTTTAGGTCTTTGTAATCTCTAGAAAATACATCTTGGAACTCCTTTAGTAAGTTCACTATCTCTGTGGTCTGTTCTTCGCTCCAGTAGTCACCAATCTTTTCCATTTTTGGTCGATCATCATTTGAGATGTCAAATTCTTTAGTTTTGACTTTAGCATCTAGCCACTCTGGTGCTTTGGCTTCATTAATTGGTCGACTTCCTTCTTTGAACTGTGAGAATGTAGCAGGAAAGTTGGCTGCAGTCATTCTGTCGGTATCTTTTTTGTCAGTTGTTTCGACTTTCAATATGGTGCAAATAGGTTTTTTCGTTTCGACATGGTTGGATTTCCATATAAAGCTTTTTTCCTCTGTTTTTCATTTTCTAATTGTAATCTTGTCGATTGTGGTTTTGACCTTGTTTGTATATTGTTACATTTCTTTATTTGACGGTGATCTTGTATGGGTTTATTTTCGGTCAATTGGATAAATTATTTAATTTGTTTTGCTGCTTCAACCAGATTTTCATTTTGAGGTACAAAGTTGAAATCTTTAATAAAAATTTCCTTGAGTTCATGCCATAAGAAGGTTTCACCTTTAGCTTCTTCCATCTTATACCATTTTTTGGGTAAGTCAGCTAGGGTTGATGGGAATAAGTGTGGCCATGCTCATTCATCCTTGTATCCAAGTCTTCTCCACTCTCTTTCATAGGTTCTAATATGATCCTCTGGGTTCTGTCCTTGAGGGAAAATAGGTATCTGAGCTTGTTGGGTTAACTTATTTCCTCCAAACCTTTCAACAACGTAAGTCGAAGTAGTTGTCTAAGTCTATAGTCTTTTTTGATGAGTATCCCACCATCTAGCTGCTTGCCCTGTAAAAGATTCAACTAGGCTTTGAAGTCAGCCATGTTCACCAATATTTTTGGACACTTGCTTGACATTCATAACTAGTGATTCCCTTTTCTTATATCTTGGTAGTTGTGTAGTATTCAGGTTGGTCGGTTGCAAGGTAGGGTGTTCCCTCATTTTCTTTTCAAAGATTTTTGGGACAATGGACACTATGAAGCACTGTTGGGTGGGCTTTTTCTACACTTTATATATAGTCCAGCACCCTCTTTCTTGTGTTTCATAGTTCTCGATCTCCCAATAATATAATTTAGTGTCTAAGTTATAACCAACTGAATCATGGTTACCTAAGTGAAGTTCTCCATGGATGTTTGGTTCTGTGTAGTCTGCATTGTTGTGGATTTGGTAGAGTTGTCGAAAATCAAATTCTTCATCAATAGGTTCAGTCCAAGGTTCCCCTTGAGATGGATGAATGGGTACAATGAACTTTTGTCCATTTCCTTTTAATTTGATTCATTCCTTGTCCAGGGATATGGATGCTTTCATCTTTCTTCCCCAAGGTCAACTAACTAACGCTGGGAAGGAACTGGATCCTTCCTTTGGGTCAATGATTTCAAAATCGACCTTGGTCGAGATTCCTTTTATAGTCGTGTCAACGTTTTTCCAGACTCCAATGGGTTCAATTAGGCCTTGGTCAGCTAGTTTCAGGTATATGCCTGA
Organism: Pseudotsuga menziesii; assembly: GCA_001517045.1. Classification (NCBI taxonomy): domain Eukaryota; kingdom Viridiplantae; phylum Streptophyta; class Pinopsida; order Pinales; family Pinaceae; genus Pseudotsuga; species Pseudotsuga menziesii. The sequence continues at coordinate 159,637 of LPNX010754949.1, forward strand.
CTCATAAAGTCGAGGTCTACCCATTTGTTTCCAAGTGTCACGAGTCATGATGTTTACTTGTGAGCCGAAGTCGAGCACTACTTGTCGAACGTGATAACCTTCTATTTCCAGGTCAACAAGTGGGTCGGCATCATTTTTGTATTTTTTATTTAAGCTGTAAATGTTCCTTGTTTGTTTTTCAGAGTTGGTACCTTTTATTTCATACAGCAAATTGATGAACTGGGATAATGAGTTGTCTATTTGAACGAGCTAGATTAATTCATTTATTGTGTTAGTTCGACGGTTATGAATGCTTTCTTGTTGTGCAATTTCTTGGAATACATTAGTTGCTTCTTTATATGTTTGTTTTTCCTTCACTGGGCCAGGATAGAGATTTTCTCTTTTATTTTACTGATTCTGGGGTTATCAGCTCCTGTTTTTGTTCCTTGTCGAGTTACAATATGTAAATTTTTGGTGGTTATCACATCATTTTTTTGCACACAAGACAAGACATTAACATTTTTCTTGGTATTAATTTTTTCTAACATGGTAGGGCAATCCTCTAGTGAGTGAGCCCCTACTCCATAGTGAGTATAGAATTTGAGATCAGTTATGTCCTTGTATGGACAGTTTGCGTACCGATGGCCCTCTTTATAACATGTGAAGCACTGAATGGGTTGACGCGGTCAGGTGTCGCAATTCCTAGGGAATCGACCTCTTCCTCCATAGCATGCGCGTCGATTGTCGTACCGGCACTCGTATCATCAACCATTGTATCTCTGACCGTTCGGATCGTTTGCTAAATTGTTTTTCTCATTATGTTGTGCCACTGCATTCGTTTCGTAGACCTCTTGATAGTTCTATTGGTTCTTGAGGTTTAATTGACATTCGGGCGTGTTATGACTTTTGGTCTCACAAATGGCACACCAGGAAGCCTTACTGTTCTTCATGTTGAATGGGCAATCTTTCATCAAGTGATCCTCGTGCTCCTGGAAAATGTCATAAAAAGACTTGGTCTGTACAAATTGAACATCATGTCGGCTATATTCCTATTGATAGTTATCCTTGGAATGGCCGGCCGTCGAGCATTTGGTGCACCAGATCTCTTGATTCTTGAGGCTTAGATCCTTCAGAAACTTCTGTATGTTCTCAATCTATTCTTCAAATCTATGGTCCGTGGGGTAAGCAGGTATGTCCACATCCATCTCTACCTGAAGAGCTTTTGTTAGTGCATCTTCGTCACATATTCGTAAGTTTTGAATGTTTCTAGACTAATGTGTCAACGCACTTTCTGAGATAGCCTTGCAAGAAACCACTAGATTAGTAACTATTCATCTATAACATAATCTAGCTGGCTTAGTAGGTCTTTCCAATGCTTATCGTAGTCATGGACGGATTCCCCTGGCTTTTGTGATGTGGTTTTTAGTTTTTTTGCGGCCAGGTGCTTAGCATCTGGGGTTTTGAAAAATGACAAAAAATGTGCCTTAATCTTGACTTTTGTTGGTATAGGTTATCTCTTCAAAAAGGTCATATACCACGTCAATTCCCTTTTCCTTAAGGCACCTGCGAACTGTGCCATTTGTCTATCTTCATCTGTAACTTGGTTGGCCTCCCAAGTTGACTCGAAGACGAACCAGTGTCGTCTGAGGTCCTCATCCCCTTCATATAGAAGAATGTAAGTTGATCCATGACCCATTTCTGAATCACTGTCACTGCTCTCAGGAGGTGGCGGCGGTAGAGGTGGGGGTGGTGATGAGAATGGTGGGGTTATTGGTGTATTCGTCTCTACGGAACTCTGGTTGACAGAACTTTTGTTTTCGTCGGTTGTCGATTCTTCGTCGACTTGCAGTTGGTTAATGTCGAATTCTGTTGTCGATGGTCAACTACAACTATTTGTCCACAGTTCTGAGTGTTCTATTTCTTCTAAATCTGTGTGTGGCGAGGGGGGCACTCCTTCATGTGTCGGTAAGAGAAAGTGGATACTTTGGTGGGAGAGTGCCACTTGAAAGGTCACCCAATTCCCTTCCTCTGGTCGATGTATAATGAGATGTCATCTAGTGTACTTATCGTTGCCAAGTAGACTCCATATACTAAAGTCAGCAGCTCGTAGTCGGAGGTATTCTTCGACAATAGTCTGTATTCGAGTACGTGGATTTAATGGAGAGAGGGTTGTTCCTTCACTGAGAGCTCTTAATTGGAGAGCTTCTGGCTGCTCTATCCACAATTCTTCCTCTGTAGGGGACATTTCTTGTTCCACGCCTTCCTCATGTTGGTCACGACCCGACTCAGGCGGATTCTCTTCTCTGTCGGTCGCCCTAGGACTCCTTCCTCTATGTAGCTCTAAGGCTCTTTCTCGTCTCGCTTCCCTTCTCTGGTGTCTCTCTTCCCTCTCTATTTTCTAAGTGTTTGACATACCTTCGTATGATACTATTCTCTTGGGTTCCCTTTTAGTCAACTTTTCATTACTGGTGACTGGTATCTAGTTCTTTTCGACTAGGATCCACTCTACTCTATCTCAACATATGACCAGCTACCTCCCCATAGCCTACTCGACGCTTTTTAGAAATCCCGGATAGTTCAGTCTATTTGCTTAGGAAGTATTCCCACTCCCTTTATCCAGTGAATTTTTCCCACTTCCTCTGATTTTTCACCCAGTTAGAGTTTGATGGCAGTTCGTGAAAAGATGGATGAGGTTTGACGATATGTCCTACACCTTTCTCGATCAAGAATTTGAACCGCAAGGTCGGTAAGGAACACAGAAATTTTTCGGTGAGATCTGTGTAAAATTTCTCCTTGACTGTTTCCACCAAAGTTCTGTCTTCGACTGCTTGTTCCTCACAGAAGTCGTCGACGATTTTCTCAAACCACTGGGACAAGTTTGTTCTACCTCCTCGAATTAGTTTTTCCAGCAACTGTTGTTCTTTAGTCGCGTCGATTTTTCTCATCCAAGAAGTTCTTCAAAAGTTGGGGCACTGATTCGACAAACTTTTCATGCGTCTCTGTGAAAAATCTTTCTTTTGATTGTGCAATTGTTAATATGTTCCTTCGCGCATAATTCTGCAAATAGTTTGCAACTTTACGTTCCCACCAGTCCTTAATCTCCTGCTCTGGTATCATTTGTTTGCATACATTCTAGTCGTGTACTACCGACAACGGAACCAATGTTGTAATCTCACAGATCACATAAGGTTACCAATAATACGCACTAAAAAATATATACATAAAACAGAGACAAGAGATAAGAACAAATAGGTGAATAAACAGATTATATTATACAAATGAGTCCATACAACACAGAGAATTGAACTGAGTTATCATCTGGCTCAACTGCCTAATATATATGATTATAAAACGGTTACAAAATAACTACCTGTCGATTCGGTGAACCGACATGACCTTTAGGTGGTCGACTTAATCTCTAACTTTAGTTGGCCAACCGACTTAGTCAGCTGATCAACTAAGTCGGTTCATCGACTTAGTCGGCTGATCAACTAAGTCGGCTATCCTTCAAGTCAACTTTATCGACTTGCTCCTTCTACACATGTAAACACCACACACATAAAATATTATAGATTAAGATTTCAAATAAATCATGAATCATAACTTGACATCACCTTTCAATGTATTTGAATCATTCTCAGTGCATGGACATCACAGGAATTAAATAATTTTCCAATATTTGTACATAATCACTTGTATATACCAGTTTGTCAATACTTGTTACTGATTTGTGACTCATTTTGAGTCCATGACATATCAACATCTATTTTCATCACATGTACCTATTGTACATGTCACACTCAACAACTCATGAATGTATGTGATGTGTGTGTGTGTGTGTGTGTGTGTGTGTGTGTGTGTGTGTGTGTGTGTGTGTGTGTGTGTGTGTGTTTATCAGCATGCACATTAATCAAAATTTCCACATTACACATTCATTCCATCATATCGAAACACAATAAAATCATATAACATCTTAACCATCTCAAAATCATAACATAGACATATAACATTTTATCAACATCAAATCATATCATGATCATATGAGTTTTCTATCAACATCATAGAATAATCATCACTGAAATCATAATATAATCCTAGCATAATTATCCATGATATCATAACATGTCTATCACAACATAATCATGTAGAATCATCATTAATGTCACATAAGCATCACATTGTATAAGCATTAGAGGAAATTTGGGGTCTAAAATGGGACTTATAAGAAAACGTGCCAACAATAAATTTTGTGAGTTGGAATTCAAGAACCAATAGAATTTCAATAAAATGAGTCAACCATAATGGTTGAATTGACATATTTGTCATAAAAGAAAAGTACTTTTTTTGTTCGTATTTTCAACATATCTCCTTGTGTTTTTACTCAAATTTCAAGCGGGAGAGCTCGTTGGATGCAGAATTAAGTTCTGCATCCAACGAGCTCTCCCGCTTGAAATTTGAGTAAAAACACAGGGGGATATGTCGAAAATACGAACAGAAAAAGTTGTTTTTTTCATTGTTCCTCCAAAATTAATAACTATTATTTTATTATTTAGCTATTATTTTATTATTTTAACTATTATTTTATTATTTTCCTTAGGAGTCCCATTTTAGACCTCAAATTTCCTCTAATGACACATGTAATTGGGTTATTCATGAATGATTTCCCTCAAAGAACGATCATAATAAAAGTATATAGTCTATAACAAAAATGAGGCATTGTCTATGATTCTACAAAGGAGGCCTCGGATATATATGATCTCAATTTTCCCAATTTTCACATGGTAAAGGTGTCTTTAATTCACATGCTTCTAATATTGGTAGGGGAAAGAAAAATGATCTGGGTGATTGGTGGTCGGTTCATGGTATTGATGTTCTTAAGTTTAAAAAAATCCATATAATTACTTCTATAGAGAGCTACTTCCTCATCTTGTGAGAGGAATTGGAGCACCTATTCTTTGATCGATTAAGTGAAGAGAATTCAGTTGAGATCAAAGAAGGAAAAGAACTTAGTTTATATTCATCACACACTTTTGCTCATATATTGGAAATACCTAGGGTACAAGGACAATCCTTTCAAGAGATGGAAACAATACACAAATGATGGTGTATGTGTGGATTAGGAGATAGAACTATATGACCTCGTTGAAACACCTCGAGTTTCTATGGATGAAGAGGAGCCTTCACTTGAGAGTGATTTCTACCTAGCCTGATCTTGTTGATTAAGGGCCTTAGTGATGTTGAAGGGAATGATGATGAAAATATATTTTCCCTGGCACACATGGATAAAGGAATCCAAATCATCTATGTTGTTCATTGTTCAATGCGTTTTAAATTTTCTATTACATATTTGGAAATGGAATTAGGAAATTTTTGGATGTAATATTAAAATGGACATATATCATCTGAATATCAATATGTTTAGATCATTGAAGCAATGTGGATGTTTTATTTAGTATGCCAGTGTATTACTTGTTAAAGATGATTTCATGTGTGTGTGTGTGTGTCTACAATACCCCCAACATACTTAAAAGTCCCATGTTAGAAAGAGTGTCTTCCTAGTCCTAGTCAGTGTCCCTGAACCCAAGTACCTTGGAAACTTGTATAATTTATGTTATTGTATTTTTGGAGGATTCCCATGATATCAAATACTCTGAAGTTCATTGTTGGTCTCACCCTTGATTTAGAGATATTGTATATGCTTGTATTGATTATTGTAGTATTTAGATTTTCTCAATACCTATGACAAGAATCCCAATATTTTGGGGTATTTTATTTATAATTCTACCACTACTTCCATAGCATGATCATAGTTAAGATATGAATACGCTTATTTGACAATTGCCTTTATGAAACCACATGGTTATAATCTTGGAAGGTATGAGGAAAGCATAAACCACTCTCAAATGTATGACTTAGATTACTTGTTTTATCCATTTTCATGTGGGATTTACAATAATCGATGGAGAAAAATATTTGCATAGTTTATTTGGTCTTGAAGAAGCTGAATATTGGAGTTTTAGGTAATCCATGTTGCATAAAATCCAAACTCTTTTGTTGATGAGCCTTAGGACCTTTTGCAACTAACATTTCTTAACAAAAAAGGATCATCATATAATTTGTCATCTATTTCGATATTGTCTAGGTAGAAAAATTGTAGTTATCTCCTTATAAGGGCCCTCTTAAGGGAAGGTCCTACTTTGGTGACTTAGGGTCTAGACCCTCTATAGATTGCTTATGTTTTCTTTAACGTGAATGTTATTTTCTTATGTAACGCAGACTTTTTTTGCTTTTAATATATCTGTGATTCCTAGTTCAAGAACTCTATGAATCTTTTTATTTGAATTTGAAGGATTATTGTTTTTGAACCATTGGATTAGTATCAAAGAATATATTAAAATGGAGAAATGTGAGGAGAATCTTTTTTATAAAACCAAACATAGGATATTAGTTAAGGTGCATGTAAAGACCTCAAGCAAATAAAGAGTCATTAAAAAAATCCATGATTTGAGTGCATAGATAAGTAATCATAGGTAAATTAAGGCATGTACAAAAGAAACCAATATGTGAGTGGAACACCTACAATATTTACCTTCCTAACCTTTTAACTCATCACAATAAAAATGATTTATGAATGCATTTCTTAAAGTTTTTTAAACATAAAATAAAGTTCTAAAGTAAATGTGACTCGAGCCTCTAAGTGGATACTAATAAATATCATTATTATTTTTTTAATTATTCACATTATATTAAAATATTAAATATTTTTTCTCACTTTTCTTATATTGTTATTCAAATAAAAAGCAATATTATTAATATAAATAGATTTATGAATATTTAATTTATTTTACCAATATTTTAATTAATTACATTATACAAATATTAAAATACAAACCAATTGTCATGAAATAAAATAAATATTTAATTATATCATATTATTATTAAATAAAATAAATATATTTTTATAAAAATGTGATAATTTTGTTTCTTTAATGTTAATTTTTTTATCATTCACAGTGAATTTCAAAACAATACATTTATAAATCTAGAAATTTTAAAATAAACAATTATTACATAGATTTAAAAAAACATATCTCTATAAATATTAATAATCAAAGTATAAATTGAGTTTTCCCATAAACTCCTATCACAAAGGACTAATTATCACATACACTATAAACAAATATTAATTATAGTTTTCTTGATTTATGTTAATTACTCATATCATATTAAACCATCATATCATATTAAACCATCGTAAATACAGATACAAACAAATTTAAAAAATCTGTACAGAGTCATTTTCGATGGTTCTACGGTCTCAGGAGGCAGATTCAGTCCTTTCTCCTCTGCACAAATCACTGCTTTGCCACCGAAATGGATGCACATATGATTAAATGCTCGCTTAAAATCACACACATATTCTTTCGCTTTACCCTTCACGAAGATCTTTCTGACCAAGAACTTGCTGGCAAGATAAAGAATCTGTTCATAGTAGGGAAGAACCAGAGGACCCAATTGTCGCATGTTTTCCTTGAGAGCCTCCACAGCAATTTCCATAATGTGTATGCTGAGATTCACCCCAACTCTTCCAGTTGGATCCTCTTTTTGAAAAGCAGCATGATAGGCCATGTCACTCACGCCTGCTCTGTGCGTTCTAACAACATGAAGCAATCTATATTTAGCACGATGGCGATCACTTCTTTTGTTTGACAGAAGCTCAGCCCCGCAGCCCATTCTGAACAAAATATTGGAAACCAACATCGGTTCATAGTTTCCGAAATACCAGTTTTCTATAATATTCTCTGTGCTTAGAAAAATTGCATAAGTGCCTCTGTTGGCAGCACGAAGGCAACCCACCGCCAGATCCAACGAAATTAGGTTAGCACTGCATCCCATTCCGCCAACATTATAATTCTTGATATCACTACGAAACCCAAATTTATTAACAATCATCGACGACAGCAATGGAATAGGGTTAAAAACACTGCAATTCACAACAAGAATACCAATTTCATTAACAGCAATGCCAGTTTTGTCCAGCAGATCTTGAACACAGCCAAACATGACGATCTCTGATTCTTGACGAGAAGTCTCATGTGTCAACCTCGGCAGCAAGTAATGCAGAGCCGAAGGAACAGCAACAAATTCGCTCACAGCAGCTCTTTCAAGAATCCTTTTCTGAAACTCCACACTTTTTGCTGTGAATTTCTGTGAAATCATAGCATGTTCTATGAAATGATCGAACGAAACTCTCCATTCCTGAGGCACTTTGTAACAGGCACTACTACATTTCGACCAAAAATCCGACGGCCGTCATGTCAGATTTTCGACACTTTCCTGTCGCATGTACGACCCTTTGATTTTTTCTTAAGCGTTGGAAACTTGGCATCAGTTATCCAACACTTAAGTAAACGTCGGTTAAGCGACACTTAACTAACCGTCAGTTAAATGTCAACCGTCGGATAAGCGACAGGTATAACTGTCATTTAAACCATGGCTCTAGAGAGTACGCGTCGCATAAACGACAGATAGAGATGTCGCTTAAGCGGCGGATATGAAGAAAAAGTGTCGTAAAAATGACATAGAGAGCCGTCGCTTATGGGATGGATATCAAGAAAAAGCGTTGCAAAAACGACATCAAGAGCTGTCGCTTAAGCGACGGATATCAAGAAACAGCGTCGCATATGGGATGGATATCAAGACGAAGCGTCGCATAAACGCCAGCCATAGCCGTCGCTTAAGCAACGTGTATTAAGAATAAGCGTCGCATATTCGACAGATAGAGCTGTCGCTTAAGCGACGGTCGTGAATTTTTATTTTTTTTAATATTTTAAATATCAACATGGTGGAATGGATGCCCTATTTCTAGATGTATAGGTTCTGCGGCCCATGAACCAAATGTTTTTTAATGGCAGATCGTGGTGACTACCCAGCAATCCAACATTACAGAAGTACCACTTTCTCAAGTTATCATCCCTCAATACATCATTATATTGCACCTCTAATATGGTTAAGGTGGTTTAATCACCAAACCCCTAGCCTAACATTATAGTATTACCATGGTTACATGTCAATGAAATAACTCATGTTACACTCGAATATAATTTTATAATTTTATGTCATACACAAGAATTTCCTTTCTTCTTAAATAGTAGAAAAGATTGTGCCTAAAATGATTCCTCTACGTAACTTATGCCCTTTTACCATGGAAAAATGTGAAAGGCAAGCCCAATAGGACAACCAGATAAATATTATTGAAAAATAATCTAGGCAATTTGTCTATTATGAATTGTCAACAGAGCCCTCCCTTCCACTTCAAGTTAGTACCTTCTGCCTGGAACCTTAGCCATACTGTTTAAACTTTACTTCAGTGCTGGGTACAGATAAGGGGCAATTTATGAGGGGCGGGAGATAATTCTTAAAGAAAATCAAATCAAGCAGCTTCTTTGCAACTATGAGACACAAGGTTGGTGCATCTGGACGTACATGCAATGCTAAGTTGACATTTGTGTGTGCAGCACTTAGAGCAGACAGACAAAAATTCCAAGCTCCCTGCCAGCTATGTTATGGAAGCTGTTTCTCATCCGGTTCACAGATTGGAATGCTATTTTTTATCCGTGGCTATTCTATGTAAAGTTTAAAATATGTAAGCAGGTTACACAATCATGGGTTTGTTTCAGTCAATGTTGCACAGAAGCATACAATATGAGCTCCTTACTCTTATTTCACCCTTCTTGGGTACCAACTAAAGCATTTACACAATTTTTCGAAACAAATATATGTGTATTCAATATCAATAATCTTAACAAGAACTTCAAAGGATTAACAGAAGTAGGAGTATTACCTCATGGATGACTTTGGTATTACCTCAGGATGAGAAGTTTATATTAATCAAAATGAGAAGATACAATTACAAGAGTGACGGGATTTTCATTGGGAAAACCAAATCAGTTACTTCTTTAAACTTTAGGAACTAATTTTCAGTTATAATGATTGCTACTGAAAGGAATATAAAATTTAAGACTGACACTATTGTTTATCTTATTGTCTGTATAGATCCTAATTTGAAAATAGAAGAACCTACTTCCCCATGGGTCGGGGTCGTTGACCATAATCGCTAAAATATATGACTTTAAAACAAAATCAACTAACCAGATAGACATGGAGTTCTCATTTAGGAAAAGCAGCAAAAGACTAATGGTCATCCAGAATGATGATTTGAGGTGTTACCTTGGAACCTATGGCCTGAGAATCAACAATTGCAATGCTTGATTGTCCTACGATCAGTTTCGAAAAGGAGTCATGTTTTTATTGGGGCCGCATTTCGTTGGAAGACTTTTCCTAGCTTTGTGACTAGCACATTGAGCTTGGAATTATGTTCCATTTGTCCTTTAAGAATACTTTGCAGCTAATTTTCCAAGTGTTCCATCCACTAAGGATAGGGGCATTATCCTCCATTCTGATTTAACCATTGGCGTTATCGGTGATTGTACAACCCAAAAGGGTTTTCATATGCCAAAGGAGTGCCAAGGTATTTGTATAGCGGGTATACTTGGTTTGAGTATTGTCAGGGTCCTATTCCATTCTTCCCAAGTTTTACTAATGATCATGTCCATTATAGATCTAAAAGCTAGTTTGACAAACAATCCCCAAAGATAAAAGAGCAAAAAAAATCAGGAGGAACCCAAAAGGGACTTTACAGTAGGCCCACTTAGCTAGGATTTGCAGCATTTAGACAAGATTGATTTACCCACCTTAGCACTGATTTTACCTGTTATGCTTTTCAGTCACAATTCTCATCAAATTGCCTCTCTGTGATGTCAATTTCAAGGTATTTCACCATCTGTTTTTGTGAAAAAAATTAGAGGGTTCTTCAATTCAATTTTGTAAAAAGCTAACCAACATTTTTTACCCTATTTTCTGAAATTCTCCATATCAGTACAGTACTGTGACCAATAACTAATATATGCTCAACCTGTTCATGCAACATTCTACATAATGTAAGAAACCAATTTGGTAAACCTGCCAAATCAACAATTGAGAAGCATCAATTTATGAGACCATGTATAAAAAAAATTATCAAGAAAAATAGAGAAGCAAATGAAATGAAGTATCCTTCAAAAGTCCATTGTTAAGGAACAGAGTCTTGCCTTGAGAGAGAGAACAGAAAATTCCAATGCAGCACTAGTTCCAAAAATGTCATTCTGCAAGGGATTCTACAAAGTCATTGCATGATGACTACAACATATGCTTCAATGTTATTCCTAGGAAAATGTTTAAAATACCTATGAACCTTCAACTCAAGTAACTATACCCTACCAGCTCCTTGCTGATTAAGAACACGGAATGCATTGCTGTCATTGAGTTTTGGATGATGTCCATAAAAGTAAGCTAGTGCTATAGTCACTGCCTCCCTATCAACATTTTCTTCATCAATTTGTAACATGACTACTGGAGCACCATCTTCTTTCCATGGACCTTGAAGCATGTGCCTGCATTACAAGAAACAAATTACTGAATTAGCCAATAATATTTTAAAAGTGATCATGGACTAAAGAAGAGATTAACAAATCAGATACAGTTAACTCTGATACCACTTTAATGAACTAAACTGTTTAATAACTGAGCCATCACAAAAATACAGGGCAAGAGTCCATAACTATAATGTCCAAAGGACAGAAATAATTAGGAGAGTGTTGACCTTGAAGGGGAAAGCCCTTTACTACCTGCGAACTTGAAAATCAAGGGCAATCTCTACACAATTACATTAATGATCAGTGCCTCAAACAAGGAGTTAAAGTAGGAAATAATGCTTTATGAAACAAGCCTATATCAGAGATTAACCCTCTGTTAGCTCTATCTATCCAGTTACTCTGAAATAGCAACAAGCACATGTATATATCAAGAATTTGTAGTTATCTTGCCATAGACATTTTATTTCACATTAATTGCCGCAGTGCTGTTATTTGCATTTACCAATACAGTGACATATGAAAATTGTTGTCAATGATTTGCAAACATTGTCTACTTCAAACCACTGCAATAAGATATCAGTGTAACTCAACAATATCTCTATTCCTGCATTATATCAGCATTAGTAGTTTTTGGACAAGAGTAAATATGGGAGTAGATCAATGCTCACAATTTTGTACTCAGGTTAATATCAGCATGACATTCAGTACACCATTCACCTCATTACAAATGATAGAACCAGCATTCAAACTTATCCATCCCTGATATTTAACTAATCTAATAATTCCCAAAACAGTAAGGTCAGAACTCAATACATGCAACTTATAAAGTATGGATTTGTTAAATGTTTGAATCCTCTGTGAAGTTAGGTCTGTAAATACTGTGGAGATATTGAAACAGGAGCAGCAGGTTGGGATTCAACCCTTAAGGCTTCCTATATTCATTTAATGGTTCGCTGAGATGAGAGAAGGCCTTTCCTAGGGAGATTGAGGGTCTGTTTGAGGCCTGCTGTTGCAAAACAACGGGGGGGGTCGAGCTGCTACAACATCTGTTGTTGTAGTAGCTGCATGAGGCATCGTACTCTGTTCTCTCCTCAATATAAACCCCCATGCATCAGAGATGCAGCAGACAGGAATAAGTATAAAACGTGACAATTTTGGGACAACTTTCAGCAGGCATTTCAAATTTCAAATCACCAGTATTCCCGTGAGACTTCTTGCAAAACATGTCTTTAGAAGGCTGAGCTTACAAGTCCTGCTCAGGAAAATACGAGATGCAAGGCAACAAATGTGGGTCTTGTTTATAACAAATGCTCTCAACACAAACTTAAGCATCAAAGATATTGAACATGTTATGTAAAGTGGGGAAGGTGAAGAAATATCGTATAATATAGCCTACACAATATGCCAATTAAAATCAAGGAATCACTGAATGATATTTACAAAAAATTCTCCCATGTGCTGCATATCTGTTGTCAAGATACCAATTATCAAAGTATCCTGCCGAAGGAAGAAATCAAAAATTTAACATTTTTTATACCTAAAAGGACCCTTAGGATCTCTTGGAGGTAATTCAACAACATCCAAAGCTTCAAAAAGGCAAGGACCATTCCACCATCCACAGACATTTTTTGGGACCTTGTCTTTCATGTTAGTACCATGAAGGGCCGAAATTGGAAGAAACTGCACATCTAGAGAATGAAATGCATTTCAGATTTATAAAATCAAATTGCTCCGGTCACATATAGTAACTTGCAACCACCTTGCTAAGTCCAAAAAACGTGAAAAATAAATGACCGTTTTATACTTGAGAATGCACCTTACGATGTAAAAATAGCTATCTACACAGATCAGACAGCATATACAAACATAAACCCTGGGAAATGTGTATCAATTGAAAGACAGATATAAAAGTGCCAAAACCGTTTTCTTGGTAGCTCAAAATAAATGTAAGAAAAATGGAATATCTATCAATAGCATGACCTTTATTTAAATTGTAGCCACAAGACTTCAAAAAGGGGCTTATCTTCTTCTCAACTTCATCAAACCTGTAAGTAGCAAAAAAGGATATTAATCTTCTCCCAGAAATAACAGAAAGAGAATTGAAAACATATAATCTCTTATAAATAAAACAAAACAAAAACAGATAACCTGTCCACTAACCTGTCCTTGGCCCATTCAACTAAAGGATCATCCATTTTATTAACCACAACAAATAATTTACTAATTCCTAATGTTTTGGCCAGCATAGCATGCTCTCTTGTCTGCCCACCTCTTTTAAATCCAGTCTCAAACTTCCTCAATGATGGAATAATAACAGAATCAATAAAAATAGCAGATACAATGATCCAGAATAAAACACATCTTTCCATTTAAGATTTATGTTTGCAGAGGCCATTGATGACCCAAAAAAAATCACAATATATGTCTATGTAAGGTTTATGTTTGCAGTTGCTATTAGCTCCAACTTAAGCAGGGAAATAACAAACACATCAGTGGATAGAGCCTTATGAATACGCTGTATATATAAGGTCATTAGCTGCTATGTTTTTCTAGAGGTCACATGCTATCAATAATGATTGAGGAAAATGGTCAACCTGTAGCACAAGTATTGGTATTCAAAACTAAAATAAAATTGCATGGACAAGAAGATTACCAAAGAGCATGGTCTCGTATAAGAAGCACTGGTGGAATGGAAAATTCAAGACAAAAACTATTGAATTGATGACCTTCACGTTGAAGCGTCTCCAATATAGAAACTGTAGCCTCAAACATGTTATTGACTGTACCCTTGGATGTTGTCAATTCTTGAATCTGATTGACAGATAACATTTGCAAAACCCCCAAACACACTATGCATGTCTCCTCTCTGCCTTTCTTTTCTTCAGTAGAATGACAACTGTCTTTAACTTTCATTGAACCAATATTCTCCTCGAATTTTGGTAGTTCCACGAAATTGACTGAAGATTTCAGCCAAGAACATAGAGATGCAACTGATAGCACACAAGATGAGTACAGGTCTCCACGTACACCAAAAAATCGGAAAATACATCTAGAGCAGACCTGCACCAATATTACCCAAGTTTATATTAGTATGTTGAATTTTCCAAGTTTCAATGTTCAACTCATTTATAGCTTTTTACAGGCCATAACAGCTTACAGAAAATTAAAGAAGGAAAGCCATTGACAATAATAAGCAAAAATATGTCACAAATTAAAAATGAAAATGAATAATTAGATTGCCTTTCTAAAAGAACAAATACATAATAACTTGATTAAGAAAATGTTTCTAGATATTGCAAGAATGACTTTAATTCCTATATTCCTCAGGAAATTAAAAATATTAAAAAAGCTGTTATTCTCAGTTCACAATTTTTAGTTATAATGACTCTATTTGCTGACCCCTGAATTCATTCTTTTTAAATAAACAAACTTTGATAGTGGTATGAAATATTAATGCATGAACTTTGACATAGAAAGCATCTATAATCTATTTCTCGCTTGACATTTTCTCTTTCAATCAATGAATGACAGATGACAGGACTTAATGTAAACTTGTGATTTATGTTAAGTGGATGTATCATTGTCAGCACAGAATACTATTTGTGGTTGGCACTATTCCCTGGATGAAGTGAGGGCACTTATGGATGCACACACAGAAAGAGAGGGAACAGTGTTTGTGACAGTTGGTACTACTTCTTTTGACACCCTTGTCAAGGCAGTTGACACTATCCAGTGTAAAGCAGCACTAGCAAGCAAAGGGTACACCCATCTGCTTATCCAACTAGGATGTGGAACATATTTCCCAACTAAGGTTTAACCCTTCTGCCCATGGATCTGCACTTTTTTCTATCCTTGATATGAATAAGTTTGTGGTTTAAACTATAGTTTAAGCATGTATTGATTGATTGGTCAACTGTGAACATCTACAGTTCCCACTAAGGGTAGGGTTTACCTATTATGAGTTGTGTTTTGTTGACTTTGAGTTTTGCTTAGTTGGTATTTGAGGATACGTTGAGGACTGCAAACACAAATATTGCATGGCAACCATTGTAATAGAATTTTTATATAATTTATCTGTCTTTTTTAGGTTCCTTTCTGATTTAAAAAGGATTTTGTTTTCCATTTTGAGTACTATCCCAGGTGGAGAGGTTCAAATCTACTTTACCTTGAATTTTTCCCTAATAGTTGGAACAACTTCATGTAAAAAATGACACCTGAATTTCAATGAATGCTTTCCAGAACTTCTTGGGATGGAGCCTATCCCAAGAATACCATAAGCCTATATCCTAAGACTATTCCAGTAGGAGTTTTTCATCAATAATCAGCAAATTTTATTTACTAGATATTCACTATACTACAAATTCCTAGAGAATGTGTAGTAAGTCTCACAGGTAATAATGGTAGCAGGTACTGATAAATGAGTCAAACTTAACTAGAAGTCCAAGATATGGATCTATTGCAAAGTATCAATGGTGAAAATCCTTAGGATTAGAATTCGTCTTAGCTGTGTCGGCCTTTACCATTATCTAGCCCAGTCTTCCATGTGGGGTTCACTTGGGTTATCCTAAGAGCCAACAGTTAAATAAAACAAGCCCAAACCTTGATGAAATTATTGTAAATCGTATTATCTAAGTAATGGGAAACTTTATGGTCCATTAACTGATAGACATGGGACTTCATGGCTCAAAATGTGAAATGAAAACATGAATAAGGTGTTCATTATGGTACAGCCTATAGTATATCCGACATTTGATATGATAGAACAGATCATATTATCGGTTACCTCCTAGTTATCTATTTCCTATTAAGAAAATATTCCATGTGCCTTCCATCTAGAAGCAACAGAAACTCTAAGACCTGAAAACCAAACTTCTCAGAATGACTTATGATTTGACAACAAGGCTACTCACCATAATGGGTATCTAAAAATACGGTCAAATGTAAAAAAAGACAAACCCTAATTTGACTGTGCAATGGATAACGTTTAACTCAACCCCAATCCAAAACTAGGTCAAATCTAAACTGAACAAGGCAGCATTGGCTTGCTACATCAGACTTAAGTCAAAACTTGTGAAACTTGACAATCTATGCAAACATGACAAGCTGTAACCAGGTCCAATCACCCGCATGCCTATGTAAACCAAGAAATCTCTAATCTTACCCATTTTTTGCACATCTTGCAGCAAATTTTTAGACCTTCATGTAGCATCAATGGCACAGATTTTTGTGTTCATCTTCTAAGGATTGCATTCCTAGCATATTCTCCTGTTGAGCCACATTCCTCTTTGGCTCTTATATCCATTCAGGGAGGTGCACTAGTTCTAGTAAAGACCTGGATGGTTTATCCTAGCACATCTTTTCTCAGATCAAATCGGTAACGACTAATTGCTCTGCTTAGAGAACCCTACAAAATATTGGTAGTGATGCTCTACAGATTCTATGGAATTGAAAATTGTCAATATTTTAAAATGGAGTGGATCTCGTTGGATTATTATGTGGAAACTACAAGTGTGATTTTCAAATGGGAACAATATTTTTCCATCACTTTCAAAGATGCCATTGTCTAGGTGTAGAAAAACCTGACCACTAAGAGACCTATTTTTTATTTATCAACATATTTGATGGATGTGGTGTGTTCCTAATTCTATTTTCCTCACTTGGAGTGGCATTGGAAAAAAGAGAAACCTCTCGTACATATTTACTGTTCTATTTTTTGGGAAGTCAGTTACATAACACACATGAATTACATTTGTGACATGTTTATCAGCATTGTTCACTTTGCCATTTTGAAGAATAATGCTCCCCGATTTTCAGATAATGCCCTATCTATGATTACTGCTATGGGAGACTAGTATACCTTAGAGCACTTTATTTACATTATAATTTTGGGAAGCAAGATGGTTCACCTACTACCAAGGGTTGTTCCCAAAAGTATGGCACTAGTAGAGGTATCTTTTCAAAGATTCATAGATGGGGTTCATAGTCAAATCAAAGAGTCATAAATGGGAGTGAGCTTGACTTGTCACTGAGTGATCTTGGCTTGTTTTATGTGAAGGATTTTTAAATCATGAGTCTGAGACAAACCTGGTGAGTTTTGTAAACATTCGAAGAATCAACTATGGCCAATGGGATCATCAGTTAGACACTGACTTCTCATTCTCAAAACTGGAACATTCAATGCCAGTAGAAATATCTCTGCTAGCCAATTCTTGACTAGACAAAATTTTCTCAGCCAACCAACCTTGATTTCTTAACTAATTTATTGAGAGGAGATTAAAGATACTTTTGGAAGAATGACCTTAGCATAAATACAGACCTGATCCTCCATTGCCAGTTCTATTTCATAGGTGGGGATTTCTATCTACAGAGCTCAAGTTATCTCTCATCCTGTCCATAACAACTTCCTTCAAGCATAGCAATTCCAATATACAATATTGTGCCAAAAATTTTGCATTTGTATAAAATTTTAGGGATTTAGTTCTTATTGATATAGTTACAGCCTTTATGCATATGGGATGGCTTTGACGTAATACTTATCAATACAAATAGTGAGTGGGAGATTAACAAAGCTGTCAAAACTCGTCTCTTCAGTATGTTACACCTCCCATTGAGTTTGTGGGTCAAAGTCTCCCTCTTATGCTTGCAGACAGTGAGCTTGTGTTGTCAGTGGGTCAACTTGACCTGTTGTATGTGTTGAGGCCGGTTTGAATTATGAACCTAACTCAAACTTGGCAGGTTTTGTAATACTGTTTAGGAATAAATATGCCCCACTGGAGCATCAATTGGACACTAATTTCTCATCTTAGAAAGTGGATAATACAGCACCATTTTAAACACTTCCGCCAAGAGATATTTGAACAGTCTCTAAACAAATGTATATGGCTTACCAACCATGTTTCTTAAACATTTTCTTTGAAGGAGTTTATAGAATCTTTGGGAGTATGGATTTAGATGAAATAGAAACCTAGTTATTGCTTGCCAGCTGTTTCACAAGATTTTATTTTTGGGATTTCTGCCTTCTCTCAGCAGTTTAGACATGGAACCTGTGGAATCCTTACACCTTTGCCTATAAAAACTTCTTTCAACCAGTGGAATGTGCACATATAGCAATCAACTGGCCACTGAGAATCAGAATTTCTGACCTACATTATTAATGCTCATCTTTGCTATCTTGTTCTTGATTTGGCAGTTGTGCATAAAGTGAGCAAAAGTATCCAAGTACAACTGATGGTGCATACTCCAATTTTTTTACTATCCATCAGATTATTTGATTCTGGCATGCCTTGTAATTTATAAACTGTGACAGTCACCCACATGATGGAACATAAATAACATGTTGGAGTGACTGCTACAACAAGAAATTAATTGGATGGGATTTGATGGATAAATGCCCATCATGATGGATAAATGCCCATCATAGTGTGAATAAAGATAATTGACACATCATAATCAGTATATTAAATGAGCTTCTCCAGACATGAAATCAAAACAAGAGAAATGTTGGAATGCAATGATAAAATTAAAGACAACCATGCACTATGCGTTAAGACTAACCCACCCCTTAAGTATTTGAGAGTTAAAGAAATTATTTAATCCCAATGACTAATTCATTCGCTGATAACATTAACAGATATTACCTGATTTCAATGGATAAAGCTGTTTGCAGATAATCAATGCATCAGTAGTATAGAATCATAACCATTATTTGATATAACTTTACAAGTTTGTACCAGAGGTTTTCTCATAGAAAGGATTAGCCTTTGTGGGGAAAGAGATGTTACCAACCTGAGGTCTTAGCCAAAGATCTAAATTCTATTGCATTATGGGGAATGCAAGTAAACCCCCCTATGCATGACAATAAAACAAGACAAACTGAATGACACAAACAACCACCTGTCCAAGGAGTACGAAGGCTAGAAACGAGACCAATTGAATGACACAAATCATGAGCTACCTCAGCAGTACCATGATTCTTCTTTGTTGCTCCATTGAACTGAATTCTCCAAAGTCCTGGTGTGATGGTATTCACAGTAGGATCATTCACAAAATTTCCCTGTTCCTGGTGATTCAGATAACTTGAAGAATTTGGCTAATGGATGCCAAATAAATCTATGGATTGGTTTTCCTTTTGCACCCAAAAAAAAATAATTTCAACACAAAATAAAACTAGACATCTCACCAAAAGTGTTCAGGTCCATGCACATTTTTTGTAGCAATCCTCAGCCATATCTCCAATTCTCAGCCATATGGCTGAGGATTCCTCAGTGTTCCGCAAATAAAACTTAAGCAAAATGACTTTACTAGGATCCGTTCTCAGGCATTCCACCATATCAGTTGCACTTGTAAGTAGATGCTCTTTAATAGATAAGTT
>LPNX010754949.1:182481-262565 GCA_001517045.1 Pseudotsuga menziesii
AGCTATGATGACGATGCCGATGAAGATGACGATGATTATGATGAGGATGAAGACATCAATATCGATGATTATGATGATGGTGATGATGGTACTGATGGTGATGTTGACGACGATGGAGATGATGATGATGGAGACTTCCACTGTTTTTGCCATTTGTTTAACAGTACTTGTAGAAATTGTAGAGAGATTAGGATTTATTAAATGATAATTAAATGAGCTTCTCTTTGTTTCAAGAAAATTTTAATATTCTCTACTCAACAGGGACAACCCCGTGAAGGGGGAAGCTCATCTGCCCCCCCCCCCCGGACAATATATCACTTGGAATGATGTTCAATGCACTTCATCATCGTCTTCATCTGTATCCAAGTCTGCATCTGTATCATCTGATCCGGATTCAACATTATAAGGATTAAAGGCTATATCATCATCATCATCGTCAATATAATCATCTTCATCATGATGAACATTGTCGCTAACATCATCTGCTTCAACTAACTCTTCAACATCTTCCTGCGTAACATTATGATCATCAACATCCGAACCCTAAGAACAAAGTACAAGCAAACCCAAGTATATGATGAGTCTTCTTTTCCACAAGGGTTAGAACCAAATCCAAAGAGCAAGCTGACCAAAATCCAAGACCAAGTGGGAAGATCCCCACAAAAGAGCAAGGCCAAAATCCAAGACCAAGTGGGAAGATCCCCACAAAAGAGAAACGCCAAAATACAAGACCAAGTGGGAAGATCCCCACAAAAGAGCAACGCCAAAATCCAAGACCAAGTGGGAAGATCCCCATAAAAGAGCAACGCCAAAATCCAAGACCAAGTGGGAAGATCCCCACAAAAGAGCAACGCCAAAAAAAACCCTTAGGAATTTCGCACTTCTTGTCCAAGAGATAAGTGCGAGACTCAGTGTGTGAGATAATGAACCTAGCCGTACATCTATTTATATGAAAAATGAACCTAGGCTTTCCATTTTAATGTGTGTGGGATAATGTCTTAAGCGTTGCTTTCCATTTTAAATAATTAACCAATTACGACAAATTATTAAATGATTGAGCAATTTAAGCGTCGTCGCTTAAGCGACGCTTAAGACATTATTAAATGAATGAGCAATTTAACCGCCGTCGCTTAAGCGACGCTTGCAAGCCTAGGTGTCGCTTAAGCGACGCTTATCCCCACCATTTCAAAAAAAAAAATTATCTTTCTGATTTTTGGCACGGTTAAAAGAAAAAATCCACGCGCCGTCGGAAAAAACCGTCGGATTTTGGATCGAAATGTAGTAGTGTATTGACCAAGTAAGATAAAGGATCATGAATCAACCAAGGGGGGCACAACAAAACAAACCAAAAACCCACAAGGTCAAGGTGAACTATATAAGGTGGACAAGCAACTCCTTTATAGGACCAACAAGACTAATAATCTTTTCTCTCTCTTAGGGTACATTGTTTTATATATTTTTGTCATCATTGTATAAGAGTCATTAGTAATAGAAAGTAGAACCAACTAAACAACTTATACAAGGAAGATAAATGAAATCCAGAAAAATTAGTTAGCTTGGAAACTGCAACTACAATTGAAATCCATAAATATGCATCAATGCAACCACAACTTTTGGAAACTACCAACCGGATTTTGATATTTAAGCTTAGAAGCAGATATATGATAAGAAAAAGGACATAAACCATGACAAACCATCTCAAACAGACATAAACCATGACAAACGATGGCAAAACAATACTAGAAACAAAATAGTATTGTTGCAACTAGACAAGATAAGTTTAAAGCATAATTTTCATCTCTTTCAACTTTAACACTCCCTAAGGTCCCTATGTTAAAGATGAAAAACATACAAAGACAATAAATAACAATAGTAGTAAATCTAACTCAAAGTACAAAGAAAACAAATAATATAACCCACTAGGAGAGTTGAAACCTTCCATATACTCAACTTAGCACACCCAAACAGTGCATCAAGGATATTAGTCCACACAAGTCTGAACACATAATTTTCGTCTCTTTCAACATTAACACTCTCGAAGGTCCACATTCGAGAGTGTAAAAGTTGAAAGAGATGAAAGTTGCTTTAAACTTATCTTGTATGTGTCTTGTCTCACTCTTGTCTAGTTACAACTGAAAAGCATACAAAGACAATAAATAACATCGTTAGTGAATCTAACTTGTGTCTAACTCAAAGTACAAAGAAAACAAATAAGATAACCCACTAGGAGACTGCCAACCATATTTTGATATTTAAACTTAGCAGCATATAGCTGATAAGAAGAAATACATAAACCATGACAAACCATGACAAAAAAGTACTAGAAACAAAATAGTATCGTTGTAACTAGACAAGATAATTTTAACGTGTAATTTTCATCTCTTTCAACTTTAGCACTCCTAAAGGTCTGCATTTGGGAGTGTAAAAGTTGAAACAGATGAAAACTATGCTTTAAACTAAACATACAAAGACAAAGACAATAAATAAATAACATCAATATTAAATTATCTAGTTACAGCTGAAAAGAATACAAAGACAATAAATATAAGCAGTAGTAAATCTAACTCAAAGTACAAAGAAAACAAATAAGATAACCTACTAGGAGAGTTGAAACTTTCCTTATACTAAGCAATACCTTTTTAGATCAGATATTGTCTATTAAGAGACAAGTCACTATAGGAATAAATGACATACCTGAGAAAGAATAAGTCCAATTGCTATAGGTTTATTCAACTATAGTGGCAGTCAAGGTAACCTAGTTGGCAAGAAAGGAATCCCCAATTACCGAAGCAACAGACCAAGAAACAACAACCCATAAAATATCAGGTAATGATGACATTCCATGCACAAACTAGAGCTTAGTTTGTATCCCATACAAATCCCATGGCTTTCTTGAGCAGGATGTGAGTTGTTTGGGGTTGCTAAAAGAATCCATAACCCTGTTTGAGTGGACTAAGATCTCTGCTGCAATGTTTTAGTGTTTGGTTCTGCTTGAATTGAACCGTGAGGAAACCCCAATTACTAGAGCAACAGACCTAGAAAAAACAGTCCATAAAATATCAGGGAATGATGACATTCCACACACAAACCAGAGCTCAGTTTGTATCCCATACAAATCCCATGGCTTTCTTACAACCTAGCACACTCAAACAGTGTAATAGAGATATTAGTCCACTCAAGTATGAAACCACGGGTGTGTCACTAACAGACCAATAACATATCACATCCGTTCATATTAGGGGCTTAATAATTATACAAAAAACATGATATTGGGGTCATATTTAGGGTTGAGGGGTTTATTTTATGGGTTAAAAAATATGTAATATTTAGGGGGTTTTATTATAAAAAGGGTGTGGAGAAGCAGCACGAGCGGGGTGTGGAGAAGGCTATCTAAACTTGTTTGAGTAGTCTATGAGTTGTTTCAGGTTGCTAGGAGGTCACACCCATAACAAACATAACAAAAGGGTTAATGTCCAAACTATGAGGGGGCGCTAGCATAAGGACCAATCAAGGGTCAACATAAGATCAAGAGTCAATAATAGGGGTCATGACAAAGTGGGAAAACAACCCCTACATCAACAAGAACAAGGTGTGTCAATCAAGGTGGGAGAATAACTCTTTTACCCATAGGACCAAGGTGTACCATCAAGGTGGGGACACAACCATTTTACCCATAAGACAAAGGTGTCAAACTGTTATATTCTCTCTCAAGGTATATAGTCCATAAGTGTTCCAAACCACAACAGTACATTTTATCATCACTGTATAAGCAAGGTCCATGGAAGGTCCATACCACAATAGTGAGTTTTATAACAAGATATTTCCACACCCTAGCCATCTTTCGAATCAACAACAACCACAATTTCCTAATGAGTTAAAATGCACTCCACACAAACATGATGAAATTAAAAAACACTTCCACTAGAAAATTTTAAGATCTGAAACCATAAACATTGAATGGACTATCAATATTTAAACCTAAAAAATTATCTGATTTCTCAACTTTGTTGTCAACTTCTGAACTATTACCATCAGCATTTTTTCCAATAAAAACTGAAAAATCATTTTTTCCAATTCCTGTATAGCATGAGACTGAAAAAGATATGCCTTTTCTTTTAGTAATCATACAAAAATTGGACTGTGCTATGCAGTTTCCATGAGCTAATAACACATAATCAGCTAATCATCTTTAAAAGCATAAGCAAAAGTGAAGCAAAACTATAAGGCATGCTAAATAACGTGTAAATAAGAGGCACATCAAAATTAGGTGTGAATTAAGTCTCAGTATCACAGCTTTAAGGCAAGGACCATCTGGCCCACACAACATCATGTGGCAGTAGGGATCACACCTGTAAGGAAACAAACCTGAAGGTCTAAACATTGCTTCCATTCTTGAGGCAATGGAGACTTAACGTGAAGCTCAATACCAATACTTAACAGTTTTAATTTCTGTCCACCGACACCAATCTCATTACCATGTTTAGAATTGCCTGAATTTCAACTCCATTTTCTCTTATTAGACACATATTCAAACATCTTCTTAGATTCTACAAGCCTCTAGCAATAACCCATTAAATATAAGGTATGTTAGGCTAGGTCTTCCAATTAAGTAATTGTAATTACAACCAATAATTAAAAGAAAAACAGACATACAAGTAAAATATATTTATATAATTATAATATTACAAACATTATAATCTTGATTGACTCTTGCCATCCTCTTATAGCATCATGGGGAATTTGGAGATGATGAACTACTCTAGGAGGTTTTGAAATAGGATATTGATTGAGATGTTTAAGGATAGATAAGCTTTGTGACACACAAAGTTTAAAAGGGTAAAATTTCCTTCAAAGAAACTTGCATACAAAGAGGGGCTATGAGTTGTTTGGGGCTGCTAGAAGGTCACACCCATAACAAACATAACAAAATGGTTAAGGTACCACACTATGAGGGGCCGCTAGCATAAGGACCAATCAAGGGTTAACATAAGATCAAGAGTCAACAAGAGGGGTCATGACAAAGTGGGAAAACAACCCCTACATCAACAAGACCAAGGTGTGTCAATCAAGGTGGGAGAATAACCCTTTTACCTTTGCTTTTAGTAGTCATACAAAACTTGGACTTTGTTATGTATCTTCCATGATATAATAACACATAGTCAACAAATAAACTTTAAAAGCATAAGCAAAACTATAAGGCATGCTAAATAACGAGCACATAAAAAATTAAGTTTGATTAGCACAACTTTAAGGAAAGGACCAACTATGCCACACAACATCATGTGGCAGTAGGGATCATGCATGTATCGGGTAAACTGACGTATTTTTCTTGTCCCCATCTATCAATAGCTGGCTTAGGATCAATGATGATGGGCTCCCATCCATTGTTCCCTGTTCAGGCTTAGGTAACTTCTTTGTATCATAAATGGCTTAATGCGATGCTAGATAGAAAATAATGAGTATCCAGTTGCATGCATTTGGAGCATCATAGATGAATTCCAAATCATTTTTTCTCAACCAAATACTTAAGAATAAAAACACATAATGGAAACAGAGGTAAATATTTACACATACACATAGAGGATATCACAAATTTAAAACCATTACCACAAGAATTTATGTCTCAAAAAATAGTTCCTTTTTTCTATACTCTACAAAATTGTATTCAGAAAATATTGTCCGTGAACAATTTGCTTCTTTTGTTTTGGAGCCAACCCCCAAACATCATAAAATACAAATTATATACAAAATGGATCCTCGAGCAAATTTTTTACAAACCTCTTGTAAATCAACATTCTTTTAACTAAATCCCTAACTCCTAGGAATCTAATAACTGAATATTTTTTATAAAAAAAAATTCATAGAAAATCCATGTGGTAGGCCAAAGAGATATCCGAACTGCTCCATTTCATTGTGGCACCGGTTCATCATTGGTGTAGTCTATATTTGGTTTTCCCAAATTTTTCCACAACCTTCCATTGTTCATGATTTGGGAGGTCACAATCCATCATTTCTTTAATCACCATCTCTAACTCCACGTATTGGGTGTAAGAAATAGCTTGTAGACTTATTTGAGTGATCAGGAACCATTCAAATATCTCAAAGTCATTAGTCAATGTATCTATAATGACTTTTCATGTTAGTCCCTTTGTTAATTCTTCAAATTTGGAGTGGTCCATGCGCTCATGCACTAGAAATTTATGATACTGTTCTTGAGAAAATAAATTTCCATTATCATCCCAAAATGGAGGAAGTCCTTCATCGAAGTGTTTTTGAATTTTTTTATTGAAATCCTTAACCTCCAGAAGCATCTGATTTGATTTCTCTTGTACAACTTTGACCAAATTATGTTTATTAATAAACTTTCTATCCCATAGAATGATGCCTAGCCTATCCCTGATTGCCATCTCTTGCATGTCTTCATATTTCAAAGTTTTTAAAAATTTACTAGCATTTTGGGCAGTCTCCATTGGATTTTTCTCTATATTTTCATTTACCAACTTACATCTTTGAAGAGCTAAATCAACTATTGCATTCTTATCGTTCAAAAAATTTAAATAGGATCTAAACTTGGTTATTTATAAATTCAAAGTATCCCAAATAATATTTTTAGCTCCTTGCAGGTGTAGTTTTCCTATCATCTTCTTCATTCAATTCATTGATCTTCTTCTGAAGTTGTTTCTTTTCACATGAAAGTTTGTTTCTTTCTTCAATAATTTTATCCAATTCATGCTTCAGCTGGAAATTACCTTCTTTCAACTCTTTTATTTCCCCCTCTCTCAAATTTATCTGTGACATGGCAATAGATAAATCATCAGTGGGAGATTCGTTTACTTGATATTCATTCTGAATCAAGGGTTGGCTCATCAACTCCTCCAAAACTTTCTATTCTTCTTTTCAATTGGCATTAAAATCTTAAATCTGGGACACAAATCGAGATTGTTCAATTTCCCAGGCCTCTTTATCCTTCTGTAGCTTTAACATTTTCCCCTTTAAGTCCACCAATTCCTGGTAAATTTTATCCTTCTCTTGCTGCAACACTGTCAAATCAGATAGTTGAACATGCTATGTACCTGGAACTTTTAGCTTTTTCTTAAGGTCTTGGATAGTTTTTTCTTTTTCTTCTAGCAATTTTTTAGTTGCTTGAACATTAGTCGGTTTAGTCCCTGAGGTTATAAGGCCTACCTGTAATTTTTTAATCTGAAGTGAATGAGCTTTGTTCTCCACTTTCTCATGTCAGAGTTGGTTCTCCAATTTATCAATAATCGACTACATCCTTGTAATCTGCAATGTGGCCTTTAGTAAATCAAAATATAAAACATCACCAGTCTGTCGATGGAGATGGATTTTATCAGGAACACTGATTTTCTCCATACCAAACTCAACTTCAGAAACTTTCTCATCATCTATCATAGCAAATTGAAGGGTGTTCCTCTCTAAATACCTGGTGGAAACTAACAAAATTTGTTGATCTGCTAACTTTCTCACCTCAGGAAAAAGATTTTGTATCTCGTTTAAATCTTGATTCTTTTGTTTGGCGTAGCTAGAAATAATTTCTAACTTAGATCTATATCTAGAGTCAGCTCCTGCACTACCTTCTTCATGAAAATAATATTCTCTTATTTGTACATGTTGTTACTGTAAAATACGACCTTTTTTTTCATGATCTGCACTCTGTTCATCCTGCATCATCATTTCCCTTTCAGGTTGTGTCTTTAGTCTTTTGTTTGAGTTTTCTTCATCGACATCCATTATGTCGATTTTGGAAAGGTCCCTTTTATTTAACGAATTAGAGTTAGATGGTGTGTGTACAATTATAGCCAAGTCATTTCATTTTTGTTCACCTACCTCTATTATTTTTTCTTTGACTCCACAATCCTCCTTAAATTCCAACAAATTAACTATTTTATTCATGCCTTCCACTGATTGATGTTCGAAGGCCTTGTGTTTATTTTGTTGTCTTCTTTGCGATATGATTTTCCTTGGATCATAGTTTAGCCTCTCCATTTCTCGAATTCCATAGCCTCTAATATTTTTTCAACAATATTCAGATCAACTTTGTTTTTTAAAATGAAAGGGTTGATATTGAATGGGAACTTTACATTAGAAGACTGCTTAAAACTACCAAAGTGTTATTCTTCTGAACACAAACTCTACCTGATAAATTCTAACACAAAAATTCTAGGAGTGAGAAAGGAAGGTAATTTGTAAGGTGGTCCTGTGTAACCATAAACACGAACAACAATGAATCCCTTATATAAAAACCAGTCTCCTGTACAATGTTTTGTCGAGGGATGCAAATTAATTTTCATTTTATCTAACACTGTGGGAAACTTTTCATCAAAAAGTGTTTTGTATAATTTCGCCATGATTTTATTCACAAACTCAGACATATTTATATGCCCATGTATCTCAGGCGAAAAAATTGTATTGATGAAATGCAACTCAGAGACATTTGAGCATAGTAACATGTTCAGTGTATGACTGATACCTGAAATGTCTCAGCTTGGGAAAATCTGCTAGTTGAAAATGAATTGCGGTGGCTAAGAGTTCATCGAAACCAAAACAACAAACTTGGTTTTTCTATGGTTCTGATAAATTTGTCTTCAACAGAAATCCAATCTTAACTTCAGTCACTGACTTGTCATCATCATATCCCAATATTTGACGCAATATTGACAACACCAGTTGGACCTCTTCTAAAAAAATATGAACATCCACGGGAAAGGAAATATTCTCTACCACATGACCAGCTTTTAGAATTCCTGTCAAAAAGGCATTTTTAATCTCAGACTTACATTCCCTATACACTTGGACCAGGATTTCTTCACTAAGGGCTTCAGTATATTCAGGAAAAATATTGGGCACATTCAAAACCTCGTGGATGACATTTGCATTAAACTGACAAAGGATCCAAGTAGTTTTTTGTTCATAATTACTCTCTCAGTGGGAGAATAATTATTTACACACCACTCTACAAATTCAAGGTAATACAAGGTTTGCTCGACAGAGAAATAATACATAAAAGAATTCCACACATTCAAAACATCTCTTCCTTATGATTTAAAACTCCATAATTGTTCTTTGGACTGAGAAATTTTACACACTGAGAGAATTGGGTCGAATACATTTCCATCTGTATCAAATATAACCTCCTCTTTCATATCCAGGAACTTGCAAAGGGAAACTAAACTTGAATCTTCTTCCATAACAAAAAATCATTAAGAAATAATGTGGAAATAACATGTTAGAATTACCTGGGAGGTGGTGAAACATTGTGGTTGACTTTTAGACAACAACCCGAAACACAAACCTGTGCGTTGTCAATGTCTTCACTGTTTCCTCAATGTCGCAAAAAAAAAAAAAATTCACAATAACTAATGATTTGTATATTAGGTAATGGGACCGTTTTCGGAAGCCGCAGAAAGTGGTTTTCCCTTTACCATTTCCCCGGTGGATCTCACCACATCATGCTGCGTGGTAGGAGGTTTATAATCCGCTACCGCTTATCTCCTTTATCTCTCGCTCTACTCCGTGCTTTGGATCACCTTCCAACCATTTATCTTATCCTTACCACATATTTTCCATCTGATTATGTCGTCCCAATCCTCGACATCATATCTGGGTCCCATTACCACGTGCATACACCGCATGTCAACCTTGAAATTTATGCAAAATTGAAACTCGTAGATTTGAAGCTCATTGAATTTAATTACCTGTCATAATTACTAGTACCCTTTGGTTGAGTTTTGATTTGGCGACCATTAACCATCCTGCGGCAAAGAAATGATTGTTATCGCAGGCTGATTGTTTGTCGTTGGATTTCAGCATATTAAGATCCAACAGTAAGCAATGAGCCTGCGGCAACAATCATTGCTATGCCGAAGGTTGGTTAATTTTTTCCTTCTGAGTTGGTAACTTGGTGGTTACGTTGGTTTTGGAAAATGATTTAGGAGTCATGTTCATTAAATCAAACACATTATGTGGAAGGATGACAGCTCAAGTACACATTATTTGAACTCTCTGGGATAAATGAGTAGGTTAACTCATTTATTATCACCCTTCGCTTCCCAGTGCTCACATAGGTGAAATTCCATGAATCCACTTCGCAAAATGCAAATTCATTGCTCTAATATGGGAAATGGGAACATCCTAGTTATGTTACTTCATTTGGGGAACCAAGAAGGACCATACTCATTTCCAATCCTAAAAGTCTTTGGAAAATGAAGTAAAGTAGGATATGGTCAACTTCAAGAGTAATTATTTATGCTTCTATCCAAGAATTTTTTTATAGAGTTAAGTGTTTTTTTAATTTTAATATTTTTATCATTTCACACATCTATTTGTTTAGATGACAACCATATGCAAGTGATGCAAACCAATCATGAGATTTAACAAACAAAAAAACATTATTTTACAGAACATTTATAAAAAATAAATATCAAATATAAGTTCTACCATGAATTAAACAAACACTTTATGCATGGAATATATCACAACTTACCTCTTGTATTTTCCAAGATCATATATAAATTGTTTGACATTGTTGTCAAAATTGTCCAGGAGAGATAGAGGTAGAACATACTGTAACAATATAAAAAGTTGTTTCGTTATTTTTTTTTAAAAGTAGACAAAAAAAATACCAACATCATAAATGCATGAGAATAAAAAAATATAGCAATATATATATACACCATAATAAATACCTTGATGAAGACATGCCAATCATCCATTTTCACCCCCATAAAATCGCTTTTCTTGGTTATGATATTATTCATGTTTGAAAAAAATCCGATGGGAAATTTAATTTTTCGTATGACTTGTTTTACAAAATTTCTTTGTTGCTCCGTTAACAACCATGGAAGTGGGTTAATATTAATTTGGTCTCCATTGCTATGTAATTGAATTAAATATTTCATTGCATGATTGGATTCCTTAATGTCATTGCAAATTTTTACATTTTTCTTTGCCGCCCCTTAGATCCAATGTTCACCATAATGTTTCAGACATTCTTTCCGATATGCATTGTATCAAACATATGAGAAATTTGTAGGTTCTCATAGTACAACAACCTACTGAATTATTTAGGATAAATTTTCATTCCTCATGGAATCCCATTAATTCCTTCATGATCATGACAACCATCATGAATCACGATTTATAAATATTTTACAGAAATCAATGTCAATTACAGTAAAGAACATGCAATAAAATTAAATTAAAAACATTTCATATATGATGATAGATATAAGACAATTTGATTTGTACTTAACGATTTCTGTTATATTGCAACTTCTATAGGTGAGGTGTCGTTCTTTGCAGTTTTAATGCAGTCTCATGCTTCCCATTGAATAGATGTTTATCGATAGTTTGATACCTATGATTCTTAGAGAGGAAATGCCTATACTCATCAAACACCTCCTTTCGTAAACTTTTTAAATGATGAGATTTGATCTTAGGACCACAAACTAGACATGCATATTTTCCCTTTGTTTGAACCTACATAAAGATTTGATGGATTAACAATATTGTCAATTATAATTATATAAAATGAATGTATCATTTGAAAAAACATGCATGCATAATATATCAACTTCATAAAATTAAATACTATTAAAGTAGGCATTATAATTACGTACCACAAAAATGGGTTAACCCTATGGAATCGTGTACTGTCCATACAACCATTGCATGGAATTGAAATTTCCTTTGTCATATTGGTCTAGATACATCATACGTAGTGATGACATTCCATAGCTTTAGTAGTTCGTCAATAAGAGGCTCGATATATACATACATATCTTTAACTTGTTACTTACCTGATTTATTTGAACATATAAAATATATAATTATTACAACCATTAAGATATATAAATAATACACAACAATAAAAGACAAAAAATATATGGCATTATGAAACAAAATACAACAAATAAAATTCTACTATATTAAAAAAAATTGTTGTAGTCACATACCTGGAATAATCATTGCCAACATTATGTGATCCTTCTTTATTGACAACCATCGAGGAATGTTATTGTTGATAACAAAAATATGCCACATCGAGTAAATATATCTCTTCTCTGCATATGGATTAACACCATCTACTGCTAAATGAAGCCTAATAGTACGAGATTCTTCTTTAAAGTGTGGCCATTTTCCCTCCATATCTCTAAATGCAAACCATCTGCAGGCATTCAAAGAATGCCATCTTGACTTATATTATGTGCATGGTAATCCATTAATTGTGCTGTGTTTTTGCACCTGAATAGTAGTTACAGATGTGTAATAATGGGAATATAACAAAGAACCTTGCGAGGAACCTTTTTTGTTACTCGATATGTTTGATATCTACTGATATGAAATTCTCGGCATATGTTTCAAATTCATGTTGTTTATAAAATATGATATGGTGTGCTACAGAGAGAAACTTCCTATGGCTTGGGGTGTACCACAATAGACAGCTAGACACAAGAAACCAATCCCTTCCCAATATGCAAGATAAACCAAACATCTAACACTATGGGACCTCAAATCATACCTTATTCCAGACGGTTGAAGTAGATCCCCGTTGAGCTTTTCCAATCTCGCTTGCGCTAACAATTCACTCTCAACAACAACAAATAAGACAAGCATGCTATATAATATGGTGTTAGATCTACTCTATCATATACAATAAACAATGCATGGTAAATTAAACATAGCCATGGATTCAATATTCATTCAAATTCACACTATTGGATAGGAAAAGATATTTCTACTAATAAAATCAGAGATTACACAAGTGATAAACTCTGTCGGCACGTTTGCGAACCGGAGAAACCGAGTCCTCCACTTAGGCCTCCACCACCTCAATCCTCCATCTCTCAATAGCAGGCTCACAACCAAAAGAAATCTTGGGGAGAACACAAAATGCTCCAAAGGGACAAAGGGACGCAGACTCAAGTATATGCAAATTGTGGCAACAATGGAATATAGTTTCCTTGCTCTTCAATTCCTCCTCTTCAATGTATAAAAGGGGTTCCTTATATAGCACTCCAAAGGGATAATGGAGGGTCAAATATGAGTGATCTCAAGGAATATGGAAGGCCAAGAGTCAATTGGTTTAGGCTCATATGAAGGAAAACTCCAAAAGTATTTGAATTTATTCACACATCCCGATGTATGTGGGTTTGTGATCAAAAGTCGCATGTACACACGAGTATGGGTTTAAAAGTCGTGTACATCAATAAAAAGGGGTTTTTAAGGATTAAATTGGAAACATCAAAGTATAATATCAGTCCATGGGGTCTAAAGAGTCTGCAGAGGGATAGGGAAGGCCATAAATATGTGATCAACCATGTGTGGTAAAATCAGTTATAACAGATGCCCCCTAATGTGTGAGGTCAGAGGGGTAACATGATGGCTAAAATACATTATAAAATCCATCCCAAAAGTGGAGTGATGAAGAACCAGGTAGAAGAACCAGCCATCCATCAGTATAGTACAATAATCAATCTCTGCATGTGTCTGCAAATACATATAGTAGTCCTAGATACATAAGAGTACAATGGCCATGAATAGGCATGATATACAAAATGTGACATGTGTGGTCACTGCCATGTACAATATACAATAGA
Organism: Pseudotsuga menziesii; assembly: GCA_001517045.1. NCBI lineage: Eukaryota > Viridiplantae > Streptophyta > Pinopsida > Pinales > Pinaceae > Pseudotsuga > Pseudotsuga menziesii. The sequence continues at coordinate 196,101 of LPNX010754949.1, forward strand.
TAAGAATCTTCATGATGAAGATATACAATGGATCAATATCTCCATAGAAGCTGAAGATATACAATGGATCAAGATCTCCATAATGGCTGAAGATATCCGACATACACTAGAATCAAATCATGAGTGTTGAAATCTCATGAACACTGGCACGATCAAGGAGGTAGCATATGTGGAATGCCACCAAGCTGAAAGGTATTATATACAAACCACTACAAGTACATGTCCTACTATGCGAATAAAGGTGTCAAGGTCGAACACAGTACTCCATCATTTGATTACTGGTCATTGATGTATACCATTAACAGACGCGAGATCACCCACTGATAATGAAAATGGGAATCAAGGTACTAGAGTGAAATATAACAAGTGTGAATAGATGTGTTGAGGCCAAACACTTGGAAGAATCCATCGATTAGGGGACATTGATGTATTCCCAAAACTGTCAATGGTAAGAGAACCTACCATTGATAACTGTAAGTCTCAAGGAACTCAAATGACTCTAGACTCCTATCCCAGAATAAATGATCTGAAGTCGATGGCATGGAATCCGCTGGAAGGAGGGAATTAAGGCATCCCCCATCAACCAACATGAGGTACTCAGCAACGCTGTATAATTTGTAAGAAATCGAACAAGATGTGCATGAACCAATAATAGTACCGAGAATGGCCAACATGCAAAGTCAAGACATCTGAGGAATGGACAAATCAGGCTTCAACTTCCTTCGAACAAGAGCATAAAGGAAAATGGTGACTGAAGGAAGGCAACATGGACTCGATATGCAAACTAGGACATCTCTGTGACACAGGAGGAATCCATAGAGCCTCCATAGGGACTGGAAGCCTAACTAGTCAGTGGAGATAAACTCAGAGTAATGAGTACAAATCCTAAAGTCAAACTAATAACCCAACCAACAGATGTGATATACAGTGCTCTGTTCGAAGGTGACACGACTCGACTGTTGCCAAAGATAACATCTTTTCCTATTCGGATTTTTGGTTTTTTTATTTTTTTGGAATTTTTCAGATATTTTGAAAATATTGAAAAAGAATGAAATTTCTCTATAGTTACAAATATAGGAGGATATGAGTGTCAGAGGACAAGAAAACTAGTTCCAAGCAGAGGAACATACCTATGTTCAATGCAAGGAAGTATGTGCAAGATAATGACACTCAAGGGAAGGTCCCCTCCTGGTAAAAAATGGGGAATGAAGCTGCAAAAGATATGTAAAAAGGCTCTGCTTGGCTATACATGAGACAAGATTGAGATATATGGCTGATAATCAAAGTCAGGAAAGCTGGCATAAGGATTAGTAAGGCAAGCAAAACTCATGAGAATGCAATTACAACTTGACATATACAAGGGAGTCCCAAGGGAATGGCCATCATAAAGTTTAAGAGGAGTATGAGGCTCTTTCTCAAAGACATGGTGATACTATACAAAGGACTCCCATGCCCTAAAGGAGAAATGTCAGCATGGGCACCAAATGCAATACATGATCTAACTAGGGTACCCATGTATGGGAAAGCTCTACCATTCGCATAATGTCACTTCTAAAAGAAGCATGAAGGTTCTGTGACAACATGGAATGGGTTCGTACCTAGGGTTAAGATGAAATGGTCATAAGGCCATGCAAAATGCAAGCGGATGTGAAATCCTAACCTATATGCTAGTTTAGACATAATACCTAAAATAGGCACGAACGGGTCAAAGACATGGTCAAACCGCACTCAAAATGGGCTCCTATAACATCAAATTAGTTCAAATGGTCCAAAATGGTCAGAAACGGTAAAAAACTATAGAAAGTGGGTAAAAATTTCAAAATTTTTACATAAAATAGCGAAAAATTAAAAAATTTCATACGATTTTGAATTTTCACCCACCATAGTGCATTTGAGTCTACAACTTCAGAAGTGAATTTTGGGAGCATCGTTCGATGGAATCCCTTCACGTTTGATCCAGGTAAATTCCCTTGCCCCTCCCATTCATTTTTATGTAAAAATTTTAAATTTTCATGGTCGAATTATTTTTTTAGGCCATCCCAACTTGAGCGTTTCAGCCCACGTGGATATCGGGAATTTTTCCACATATAGGGATGAATATACGTGGAAAATACCACGAAAACCGCATACGTACGCAGCTGTTTTGTAGGAAGACACATATAGGGCCGCGAACATGGTTTTCATGGGAAAATATTGATCAAAATTTGTGTTTTATGTGTAGGATGGTACTAGAATGGAGAGAGAGGGAATATGGTGATGTTGAGGAAGCTGTACAGGCCGACCTCATGGCTCAACAAACATCATGGGAATGTGGTTTATATACGTTTTGGTGCCTTGGAAGCTTGAGGGAAAATCCAAGACTACTCCAGGTGCTGGTAGATTACTGGGATCTAGAGTCTGAAACCTTTCAGATATATGGGATGTCTCTCAGCATTAAGGTTGAGGACATATACTTCATCATAGGTTTTTCCCGAGGAGGGGAGGTTGTGAACCTGTGATCTCGTGGGCCAGGAGGCAGGCTAATTATAGAGGACTACATAGCTGTGTACTTCCTTCCCAATATAGAGAAGGTTGGGAGTCAAATCCCAACAAACATGATTCAGATTCTGGGGCTGAAACCCATACTATTGGCATTAGGCAGGATCGCAGGTTTGGAATCACTCCACCAGGCCTCATGGCCAATGATGTTCTATGCAATAGAGTGCATGCAGCCTACACTATATGACTAGAGTACTACACTGTTGAGCAACATGAAACAACAGCTTAGTGACTGGAAGATGGGTAGAATGCGGAACTTCGGGTTTGGTAGTATACTGAGCACATTCATTTTTGAACGGGTGCCAGGGATAAGCCCTAGAGTAGAAATTTCTCCACATGGATTTTTGGGATCCAGCTCAGTGATGCTGGGCTAATGTCATGCACATATTGGGAGGTGGAAGGGTGGCTAACCCCTACCCAGCAGAGTTATTTCCATGGTGGTGGAGACAACTCATCGCCATAGATGACTATCCCTATGCAAGGATCAAATTCCACGGAGACCCAAACATGCCCCTACCACCAGGAGCGACTTATGGAGACATAGGTAACGAACCCCAAACCCACTTTTAATTTTTGAATTATTTAATTTTTTTGTGGTTTTTGATATATGAAATCAAAAGACATGTTTTTGGTGTGACGACGCATAGTGATACTCTGTCATGTATATGCAGATGTAGGACCATGACGGTTAGATGGCTTTCCTTGTCATTGACGGAGGGGAAGAGGTGATGAGAGAATGGGTGTGGATGTGGAGCGGACGCTCCAGAGCATTCACATGAACTTTGTTCGATTGACACAGAGAGTTCCCATGGCGCAAGTCAAGGACTTTCCCGAGGCCATGTAGTGCCAGGTGGTTGGAGTACCGTGGGCATGGGTTCGATTGTTTCGTCGGCTAGCTAGAACCTTGGTGTGCTACCATGTTTAGCACCCTCCTCCACCTCAGGCTTAGAGACCTGGGTGTATATTTTTTGTATGACCATGTAGTATATTTTGGTGGCTCAAAAAACCCAATTTTGTATATGACACTTATGTATTATGACATCACCTTTTTTGAATTTAATGAAAAATATTTATGATGATCAATTATTATTCTATTTACATGTGTAAAATGTGTTTTTGAAATTCTTATGGTATGTGAAACAAGTTCCAATCTAATACATAGTTAGCATATGAATTAGCAACTTGATTAAAATTTCTTGGAACATGATTGTATGTTATACTCTCAAATTGTTGTTCTAGAAATCTAACACGTAAGAATCTTCATAATAATGTCAGATCCCTAATACGATACAAGCCATTAAGTTGTGAAACCACTAAATGTGAATCAAGACGTACCTCAAGAGAAAGAACACCATGTGAAATGGAATCCTGCAATAACTCAATGATGACACTATATTCAGCAACATTGTTTGACGAAGGCTGTAAACATATGCCTCCTAAAGACAATACTCGACCCGTAGGAGTATAGATCACCCAAGCAATCAAAGTTGAGTTTTGATTGTGGCAGTTAGCACCATCATCAAATCCTATGTAAACAGAAGACTCCATCGACATCTGCCATAACAAACGAAAGCTAATCAACAAACCTGATCACCATAAGAAAACCTAACTATGTAATGCAAAAATGTAGAATAATATACAAAAATCAACCCTGGTTGAGGATCATGCATAGTATTTTTTGAGATAGAGCCCATTTCTAGGCTTCACCAAGGCTGTCCCTTTATAATCAACCAGATCATAATATCCTTTGTCTAAGACACGCTTAACCATGTAAGGACCATGCCACATAGGATTGAACTTTCGTGCCCCCAAGGGATCCTTAGCTTGATCCCACAAAAGGACCAAGTCACCTTCACTAAACCTCCTAGGATGGACATACTTATCATACTAGACCTTAACACGATGCTTGTTAACCTCAAGAGACTCTAAAGCATCTCGACGTTTCTCATCAAGTTGCTCTAAGTGGACCAAATGCTCTTCCAATGCGGAAGTCTCTGGTAAAAGCTCCACAACTAGCTTCAAAGAAGGGATTTCGCATTCAACCAGTAATACTGAATCCACCCCATGCACAAGCTGATAGGGAGAAAAACCAGTGGCAGTCTTGACCATGGTTCTATAGGCCCACAAAGTAGGATTCAACATGATATGCCAATTATTCTTGCTCTTTGTGATGGTTCATTGGAGAATGGACTTAAGTGACTTATTCACTGCTTCAACCTGTCCATTCGCTTGAGGATAATAAGAAGAGGAGTGCTCTTGCTTATATCCTAACTTCAAAGACAAGTCTTCCATCATTTTGTTCTGAAATTGCCTGCCATGGTTAGTGTCAAGCTCTCTCGGAATGCCAAACTGGGTGATAATCTGGTTAAATACGAAATGCGTGGCTATTTCATCGTCGTATTTAACTGTGGGCATAGCCTCTGCCCATTTTGTGAAGTAATTGACAACCACAATAATATGATGGTGCTCCCCAGCTGAAGCTGGGTTGCAATCCATAAAATCAAGTCCCCACTTGGTGAAGAAACCGACGGTGACAATAGGATGAAAAGGGGTGGGACGCGAGCACATATTACATGCAAACACCTAGCAAGGGTATCACTTCTTGACCACATTAACGTAATATTTAAATATGGACGGCCAAAAATAGCCCGCTCTTAAGATTTTTTGGGCTGTAGAAAGCCCAGATAAATGACCACCACACGCCCCTTCATGGCAATCATTAAGAACGAACTCAGCTTGAACACAAGTTAAACAACGACGTAAAGTGGAATCAACCCCACGATGGTACAAAGTATCATCCACTATGAGGTAGTTCTTCACTACATGACGTAGTCATTGCTGCTCATCCCGTGAGAGGTGAGTAGGGACCTTCAATGTTTGCAAATACATGATAATATCCTCATACCAAGGGTCTATAGTTGAGATGAGGAAGATATGTTCATCAACAAAATAATCCTCATAAACCTCCTCTTCATCCAAATTTGGACAATCTGATATGAGCTCAGAAAAGATTAATGAAGATTAATGATTTCTTCGATTTCGCCGAAACGAACTCGAAATCAAACTCTTGCAAAATCACAATCCATTTATTATACTTTCCCCCAATCATCCTTCTTGTGAGGATGAATTGAAATGGATTGATGTGAGCTACGACCAAAGTTTGGTGAAGAAGAATGTAATGTCTCAAATGTTGAATAGCATGAATAGTGGGTAAGGTTGGCTTCTCAACATGGGAATAATGAAGTTCCACATCAATCACGTTTTGGCTGAGATAATATATGACATGCTCATGGAGCTCCTTATATTCCTGAACTAATACCATACCAATCGTCTCTTGAGACACGGCCACATAAATAAAAAATTCACGTCTATAGTCTAGTGGAATAAGCATGGGGGCCATTGCTAAGGCTTCCTTTAAGGCATCGAAAAAATCCCGGGTTCGCTCATCCCAGTAAAAATGGGTGTTCTTCTTCAACAAACCTATGAAGCCTTTAGTCAAATTGGCGAAGTTGACCATGAACCTTCATAAGAAGGTCGCCATTCCTTGTAAACATTGAAGATGTCGAATGTTACATGGGGGAGACAATTGAAGCATTTCCTCAAACTTCAAGGGATCAACTCTAATACCCTCCTTGGATACGATGAATCCTAGTAAACGACCAACCTTCATGCAAAAGACGCACTTATGAGGATTTGAACGAACTTGATAATGGCGACATCTTTTGAACACTAATCACAAATGATAAGGATGACACACTCTCAAACGAGAGTGATCAGCTAGATCATCCAAATACACTTCAATAATTGTTTTAAGATCGTGAAATATCAAGGCCATGGCCCGCTGAAACGTATCTCCAGAGTTTTTAAGGCTGAAGGGCATATTCTGATATGCAAAAGTTCCCCAAGGACAAATAAATGCAGTGTTATGTTGATCCTAGGGTTTAATTCGTATCTGATTTATCCAGAAAATCCATCCATAAAATAAAATACCTCACTGCCCGCACACTCATCCAAAATTTGATCAATAAATGGTGTAGGGAAATTATCTTTAGGAGAGGCTTGATTTAAATCACGAAAATCAGTGCATATTTGGATCATTCCCTGCTTCTTATCCACTGGAATGAGATTTGAAACCCACTACATCAAGGGAACATGATAGATAAAAATAGCTTTGAGCAGTTTATCTATCTCTGCTTTAATGGCGGGTGCTTTCCTAGGATTCACAGCACACAAATGCTGTCGAACCGGTTTTGCATCCAGATAGGTCTTGATTTTGTGTTCGAAAATATGAGGGTCTATGCCTGGAATTTCTTCATATGATCAAGAAAAAACATCATGAAACTCCTTAAACATATTGGTATACTCTTTTATCTCATCAAGGGAACAATCCACCCCAATGTAAACATTCTCAATCTTACCAGGATCACGAGAAATGTTGATAGGAATCGTTGGTGACAAGTTAGCCATGTTCCCTTTAGTATCATGACTAGGAGAGCTTAATGGGACCACAGGGCTACCAAGTTTCTCTCTTAGAATCACCCTAAATTCATCACACTCTAAATGATCAAGCTTAGGAAGGAAATATGATCTATGATGCAATTCTTCCCAAGATTGTTCTATCCCAGACATAGCCTCAAGAATATCTTCATCTAATGGAAAACATCATCAAGGAAGTATTGAGAGTGAGATGACTCTAATACCCATGCAGGAAGCACATAAGGGTCCTCCTCCTCCGTCCGTGAAGAGGAAGTACTAGGCTGTACAACATGTTCAAGATTCACCTGATACGCCACCAATGTTGCAGGAAACGACACGTCTATCTCGACAGGTATACTCAAAGTACTCGGTGAAGGAAGAAACCAAGGATCCTCCATATGAAAAGTGCAAAAGGATACTGAATTCAAAAAGGATGAAGCCCCACCAAGAATAGACCCAATCATAAGAATAGGTGTAGGACAACTAAAGGTTCCCATGAGAGAAGGATACATACCCACGCCCACATTCTTAGTTTCCAGATGAGAATGATTGATAATCGGGATAGAAGATACCGATGATGCTGACACTCTCATATTTTGGAAAGACTTTTGATTGATAGTAACGATCTTCCCATTAAATGGAAAAAAAACCACTCAGAATAGGGAAGAGGCTACAGCTTGCATATTGTACATCCAGAGTCCCACCCAGTAAAATATTATAGTCAAGGTGTGCATCAACCACCTCGACCTCAATCGCAATAGTCTTCCCTCCCAATTGGACCTCTAGAGAAGAAAGTATACCATGCGGCCGAAACAATCTTCCATCGAAATCAGTTAGCATGTTGGCAGACTGAGACAACGTGGGAGAACCTAAGCCCTTCCAACAAGCCAAAGAAATCACGAAAGTGACAATGCCTTCATCAATAACAGTACGCATGATGGTGTTGTTGAGACACTCTACATGAATCAAAAGAGACATGTAGTAAAGAAAGAAAGGTTGGATTCCATGAGTTTCAAATTTGATCACGAAAGGAGAGCTATCATCACCAACCCCAAGAGCAGACAACAAGGCCTTTCTCTATGAAGGACAAGTCTGAAGCAATTCTAATGCAGACATCACACAAGGAGTCTAGTCCAAATCCTCAACAATTGAATAGTTCTGGGTGACTCAAGCATTAGGATTGTGGCACGAGTGCTTCAAGACTCCCTCAGGAATGTGAGGTGGAACTTTAGTCTTATCCATAGGCTTTTCAATTTGCAAAGATCTCTCAGGTGGAGTAGGTTCTTTCCTAAGGTCAGATTGTGATGAACCATAGTCTTTCGCATGCATCACAAAATTTGTAGCATTCACCATGTGGATGCAATCATGACCACTAGCGGCATCTAGCGGATTTGGAGTTCCACTAGCTGACACACAGCCAGGATCCATGGTCCTCGAGTTCATATTTTGATTATTAGGTAAAGGATTAGTAAACACAGTTGCGCCTTGTGCTATGAACTTTGAGGCGTCCTCCATATGAGGGCACAAGTGAGTGAGGTGATTGTCCTTACACAAATTACAACGAAACTTCAACTTACATTTAGGATGCTTGTCCGCCCAAGCATTGTTTGTGTTCTTGTCATTATTATTACCATTTTCATTTTTATTCCCACCCTTACGATTATTTTTTCCTTTTTGTTTATTCCTTCTAGGCTGTTGGTTTCCTTTCGGGTTCGACGTTTGCACTGAAAGCACACTTGTCGATTAGGTAGGATGAGATGAATCCATAGCTTGTCCCGACACAGGCTGGTTAAGCGATAACTGACTCACTTGTTTTGTAACCGAGTCTGTCGGTTTGGTAATTGTGGAGCCAACAATACCATCGGCATGTGGCTCAGGTTTAATATTGGGGTTGAAATTGGATCTTGGAGCATTCAAGATAATCTCATACAAGAGTCCGAACTGAGCATAGATCAAATCCAACTCTTGAGCCCTAAAAATAGCTTGGTCCTCATTTTGAACTCCGGATGTGGAAAATCCTTCGCGATATAAGGTAACAATGACTTGAGGAACCACTCTAGAAGAAACTCTGGTGGTATAAAAGATTTAATTAATCGTTTCTGTCTATGCCACTCATGAATATGAACCAAAAAATGCATGGATTTGTCTTGCTAGAAGGTCGAAAAGAGTTCGGTACCGACGTCGTAACCTACGGGTGGCTGGAAGTGATTAAGAAAAGTCAGGTCAAGGTCATCAAACGTAGTATAGGTCCCCCTTGGTAACTCTATATACCATTTCATCGCAGGACCCATGAGGGTGCATTGAAATAGCCTCAAACGGAAAGAATCATTGGTTAAGTAATTAGAAGAGAACCAAAGGTGGAAGGTTGTGACATGCTCACCAAGATCTTCACCAGCCTTACCTTCGAACTTGAGAATGTTCGAAGGAAGCTTGGTAGGGACTACCGGCTATGTCGGATCATGAGACATAGGATCATTCCTCAATCTCAACAAATTGGGTAGGCTCAAGGTTGCAATGAAAGGGGGCCTAGGTTGAACCAGTCGATGCCACGCACCTTGATAGAACTGGTTCGAAGAAGGTTGATTGCTATACACACCATGGACTTGGCCAGTAGGATAATAACCTCCTCCCATATGACCCATGAAGGGATGCATTGTAATGCGGAGTACCTTGAGTATGAGGTGCTACAAAGCCATAGTTAGGAGAGTAATCGGGTTGTTGATACCCTACCCATACAGTTGATAGTTTTGTCCATAATATAGTCCATGGGAAGCTCCATAGGCTAGACCATAAGATGGTCCACAAGATGTTCCATGAGATGGTCCATCAGATCGTCCATAGGTAGGTATATGGGAATCTCCATGAGATAGACCATGATATGGTCCACAAGATACTCCATGAGACAATCCAGAAGTAGGTACATGACCTGCTGACACATAAGTAGGCACTTGTTCTTGTGACACTACAGTGTTAGAAAATGTAGGAAGGACATGTCTTACAGTAGAACTTTGGACCGAAGGACCACTAGAGTTAGGAAGATGATGTGTCAAAAATGCATTTGAAGGAACAGGTTGAGAAAATGATGGAATATGTGAAGGAATTTCCACCACTGGAGTGGATAGTGCAATGTGACCACTAGTACCAAACCTCTCCGCATGGAAAGGAATGGAAGTGCCCCCAGGTGCAGTACCAGGGTCACCAATCGATTCGACATGAGGTGCCGGACCTAATGTGGCTAGTGCTGGTGGGTGCATGGCGAGTCTCTTCACCCGGATAGTATAACAATTACTAGGGGTCAGAGCTAATGTAATCATGAAACAATAATGGATCTTCTTTTGATGGTCCAGCCCCATAAGGACCAGACTCAGGCGGAGTCCCATATATGCTAGAAGGTTCATCTTCCATCCCTGGAGGTGGAGAAGGGGGAAGCTCTGGGACCTCAGACTCATGATGACTCATGGTGAGATCTCTGTGTGAATCAAAGTGATGACTAGTCCGCCCGGACTATTTGTCTCTCTCCCAAAGGAGGAGGAGAAGTAGAAGGCAGAAGACCTGATAAACGATGAGAGTGATAGGGAGTTGCACCTGAATCCACAATGACTCAACAAATAAAAAGACTCGATCTAACTACGTAACCCAAAGCAATATAATGTCCGCAAAGCATACACCTAAGAAAAACTACAGCCAACAAGCAAGCAAACCAAGGGTAGGATATATGAGCTCCCGAACAAAGCAGTTATGTCTCCCCTAGGAGAGGCTTGAGACTCCCATACACAACAAGCAGAAGTTCATAACCAATTATAGTGTCCCACAGCTTCAATGCATATAACGATTGTGCTGTCCAACCCCTACCTGGCAAGGACACCTGTAGAATAACCTCTACAAATACCCCCTTGATAACCTAGGTAAGGAAACTAAGGTCACCTCAATATAACCAATGATCAGGTGGACAGTCGTAGGAGGGATCGACTGTATGGGAAGGGTAGCAAAGCCTGAATCTTGAAAGCACAACTAGTACCCCAGGAGTGCACCAGTAAATACCTCAAATGCCCTTAGATACGAATACAATCCTAGAAATATCTTCGATGCTCACAGAAAGTGACCAGGGTTCATCCCAATCACAATCATGTGCAATGCCTCGTGCTTAACTCCTGTGTAAGAGGAGCGTCCTGAGAAACACTAATTATACCAAGGGTTTCACACTCTCACCTGAAAAGACACCTGATTGTTTTGCTTAGTTGTCTTGGATAATTAACTCACAATGAACTATTCCAAGACTCTAAAACCTAATCTTGTTGATGCACCCTAAAAAGAAAAAGAGTGTAATACATTTTATTAAGTGTTGATTTTATTTGGATATGATTACTCAAAGAGTAATGGTCGTGCAACTTATGACGTTATGACACAACATGAAGTAAAATGCACACCTAACAAGCAATGCAAATGCATTGTGTAGAATGAAAAACAAGGTATGCTACTACGTGAAGTGCAAAAATTTTCCTTCAAATGTAAGTGCAATCATTCCTATATGAAAATCTGACTATAATTCACCAAGTAAACCTAATGCAAGTATCGTGCCAATGCAAAATGCAAGGAATGCATAACTACGCAAAAAGTAAAATATTTTTGTATTTTGAATTAAATGAGATATGAAAGAAAAAAGATGACTCTACAACCCTCAGACTCTGAAACCACTCACAAACAACAGCCAAGCAAAGCACCAAGGTAAAAGAGATCTAATGCACTAATCCCAAAACAAAAAAGTAGAAAATGAATGACAAGAACATTTCTAAAAAATCAAACTAAAAGCAGTCTTTGGTCAGAAACATAGGGTGTATACAGACTCCAGAAGCATCAAAGAAGACTCAACAATCATCCAAACTCACCCAGAAACACTTAATCCTCCCACTAAGGCTCAAAATCAAGGAATACATGACTGTTCTCCGTAAACTAGCATACATACGCGACTATTCAAGGAAAACCCGCATGTATACACGATTGTGAAAGCTAAACCCGTGTACAGGAAGAAAAAGGAAGAAAAATAGAGCAAACAGACCAGCTAAGACAAAATTTACTCCTTCAGGACCCTATTGGGAAAACATGCCCCCATACCCGACACAGAAACAGAGAAATTAGAGCAATTCAAGTACATTGAATACCAAAAACCCCCAAAGATAAACAAATAGGAACCTCCCCAGTATGGTTGCCAATTCTGTTACGGGGAGAAACTTCCTATGGCTTGGGGTGTACCACAATAGATAGCTAGACACGAGAAACCAATCCCTTCCCAATATGCAAGAGAAACCAAACATCTAACACTAAGGGACCTCGAATCATACCTTATTCTGAATGGTTGAAGTAGATCCCTGTTGAGCTTTTCCAATCTCGCTTGCGTTAACAATTTTCTCTCAACAACAACAAACAAGACAAGCATGCTATATAATATGGTGTTAGGTCTACTCTAGCATATATAATCAACAATATATAAGCAATTATACATATCCATGGATTCAATATTCATTCAAATGCACATTATTGGACAGGAAAAGATATTTCTATTAATAAGATTAGAGATTACACAAGTGACAACCTCTGTCAGCACATCTTGAAACCGGAGAAACCGAGTCCTCCACCACCTTGATCCTCCATCTCTCAATAACAAGCTCACAAGCAAAGGTAATATGAGGAAGAACACAAAGTGCTCCAAAGGGACAAAGGGATACCGACTCAAGTATATGCAAAGTGTGGCAAAAATGGACTATAGTTTCCTTGCTCTTCAATTCCTCCTCTTCAATGTATCCAAGGGGTTCCTTATATGGCACTCCAAAGGGGTAATGGAGGGTCAAATTCGAGCGATCTCAAGGCATATGGAAAGCCAAGAGTCAAGTGGTTCGAACTCATATGAAGGAAAACTCCAAAAGTATTTGGACTTATGTAAACATCCCAATGTACGCAAGTTTGCAGTCAAAATTTGTGTGTACACGCAAGTATGGGTTTAAAAGTCGCGTAAAACAATAAAAAGGGGTTTTTATGGATGAACTTGGAAACACCAAAGTATAATATAAGTTCATAGGGTCTAAAGAGTCTGCAGAGGGACAGGGAAGGCCATAAATATGTGATCAACCATGTGTGGTAAAATGAGCTATAACATGGTCATCAGGGAATGGATCAATTGCTTCATAGTGTATTCCAACTTCTTTCATGATGACAAATAAATCTCGATATGTGCGAGATAAAATATTTGGCGATGGTAACAAAAATTCAGCTATCAAGCTACAACAAATTAGAGTAAAAAAATAGTTAGTATAATATATAAATAATATTAATGAAACATGTTTCATCTATATTAATTTTACTAATTATGAATTAACAATGAATATATCAGACGATCAAAGATCAAATTTACCATGATTGTATGTATGTGATGGAATATATTACATACCTTAACATCCGTGTGACTGGTCTATTTGAAATACCATTCATAACCTTCAAGGTCATTATCAACAATATATTAGAGAGAATATTTGTGTTGGAGTCTTCATAAATCGGTTCATATGCCTTCTCCAGAAGAGGTAAATCATGAACATCATCAAAGTCATCATTTTCATGATCATCATCATCATCATCCATTCTAACATTAAATGTCTAAAGGATAAATGTATTTGTACTAACACCTTCAACTATGTCGTCAGTATGATCATCTTCTTCAATATGATCATTAACTTGTTCTTCATTATTCATAACTCCATGGTCCATCGGTGCTTGTTCTGAAAGCATGTCCTCTGGGTGATGTATTATTGTAGGATGTATTTCCTTTATAATTACATGAAACCATATTCAAGAGATATTAGTTAATATAAGAAATATTAAAATGATACACATTTTCATGACCATGATTATAATCATCCATTCTAACATTAAATGTATCAAGGATCAATGTATTTGTACTACCATCTTCAACTATGTCGTCAGTATGATCATCTTCTTCAATATGATCATTAACTTGTTCTTCATTATTCATAACTCCATGGTCCATTAGTGCTTGTTCCGAAAGCACGTCCTCTGGGTGATATATTGTTGTAGGATGTCTTTCCTTTATAATTACATGAAACCATATTCAAGAGATATTAGTTAATATAATAAATATTAAAATGATACATACATTTACAAAACCAATCAATATAAAGACATATATAATGAACAACTTAAAAAATGGATGATAGTCATGTCCCCCCTCAGCATGTCCATATTCCCTCCAATGTCTTTTGGTTGTTGCGATCTTGATTCTTCTCCTTTTAAATACCCTGCATTGACTACATGGACAATAGAATTTCTTATCACCATTTCTTTTCATTCCATCCAACAATCTAGAAAGCAATTCACGATTTTGATCATGTGGATCAAGAATATTGATATGTTCTGGCATTTTCTGATATCGTTTGACTGATGAGTATCGATCTTAAAAAATCATGGTCCAGAATTCACTATTTTTAATCATATTAATGATTGAAATAATTGTCCTTTTGTATGTAAAATAGTCCGTGCGAAGATTATAACTTCCACAAAACATTGCTTGTATAAAAAACATGTCGGAATACTCCTATTATATAGTTTCTAAAAAAAAATATTGTCGAATGTCCGATGCAATTAGGATATTGACTGTTGTAATATTGTCTTCGGTAATCCGATGACCGAAGTCGAATATCCAACGACTGTTGTCAGATTATTGACGACCGTAGAATATCCAACTATTGATGCCCAGAATATCTGAGGTAACAACAGTAGGGATTCTCCCTAATAAACGTTCCCAATTAGCTCGTCATTATTTGATATGGGGAATCTGTCCGGTTTATGGTCCATCTACCATAGGTCAAGTAACAGTTTAATTTTCTTTACCGGTTGCGTCCCGGTCCACCATTTGAGTGTATTTTATAGTTTTATTTTATATATGATATACAAGTTCCTAATCTAAGTGCAAATGATAGAGACAACAAAGAGTTCACATTGTGATGTGTAGGTTCTTACCTCTTGTCTTATTATCCATTTTGCTTCTAAATCACAAAAAAATAACAACTATGCTAATCTAACTAATTCTATCTAACCTATCCCTAGGGAGCAAGATTATATTTAATGGTGAGTAATGTACTATAAAACATGCATAAAAAAATATTACAGATAGTTGTTCATAATTCTGAATACATGAATACATTGTTGGTTAAAACATTCATTACTCAATATACTGCATAAGTTTCATAAAAATAACAGAAAATCATTCATAACATGGAAGTAATTCATAAGTCAGAACGATCTCATAGTTCGTAGAATAAGATGAAACATAAATAATTCGACATTCAACCAATCTACAACATGCATTTGAAACTTCACAACTCCTCCAACATAAAATATGGCTTTTCTTTATTATAAAAGGAAATAGTTCTTCTTACAATAAACTTCACAAAATATCGCATGGAAAAGTCCATTCTTCATCGAATCTATCTATACTTATACAATTTGAAATGTCTTTTAGTTTTCCTGCCCTTTGGGCTTCCTTTACAAAATCTGTAACAAAAATTACTTTGTCTCCTAGTGAGCTCGCTAATTTAGGAAAAATATAAATATTACAAAATATGTGTCTATAAAACAAACATTCTAAGTTGGTCCAACCACCTCATTAATAAACTACTTCCATGTATTGGCATCTATCACTATTGTCTCAAACTCCGATGACTCTAGAAATCTAACATTGACCTCATGCTTGGAAACTTGAGCTTTTATATTAGCCATCCTGGCTGGAAGCAATAAAAGTTGATCTTCTAATAGATGGTTGCTTACTGCTACTTGGGAAATTACATTCTTGAGCACTTTTTCATCCATACTTTTGATCAGCTGAATGCCCAGCTCATCCTCTTGCCATCTAGCATGTAATTGTTTCAAGTGCTCTTCATGCTCTGTTAATTCATATAACCTCTTCTTTGAAGATGTTTGGCAGCGGTTTTGAGTTACAAGCACCTTTATAAAGAACTCTGTGCAAACTCCTTTAGTTCTCTAGGTTGCCTTTATCAGTTCCTTAATAACTTTATTTGCAAATCCTATCAGCTCATATTCTAGCTTCACTCTCTCGGATTCTTTGATCGATGCATTTGCTGAAGGTTCCTTGGTTGTTTCCAACCAATTCAAACGCCCTTGAAGGATTTCCATGACCTCTTGGGTCTTGTCTTTAAATCGAGAAGCTATGCCTGAAATTTCTTCCAACCTATCTTCCACTTGCCGGACCTTCAACACCTCATCTGCTATTTGGACCTGCATTTGATATATTTTATTTTTGAGCATGAGGGCATGCTTTTTCAAAGGCACTATATCTATTCTTTGCTCATTTGCCACCTTTAACAACACCTCCAATGAACTCTTCTGTGCCTCCATTACTGCCACCTGGGTTTCATACTGTTCTTCCTTCTGCTCAGGAGTAGCCTTCCGCAATACCAATTCTGCAACCTTGTTTTCCAAATATCCTTTATCTTTACTTAAATATTCATTGGATAACTTCAAACTGTCCCGATCTTCTTCTAAAATTTGGTGTCCCTGTTGAAGCCTCTCAAAATATGATAGGGTAGCTTCATATTTTCCTTTCGATTCTCGGCCTACCCTTTCTTCCTTCCTCAAAACTTCCTTCATTTCTCCCATCTTCCCCTTATACTGCTCAATGGTTTCTATAATCTTGTCGATATTATGAGCACTTGCATAGGCATTTGCAATACCCATAGAATCCAATTTCTTTGGGTGTTCTTCTACATTACTCATGACTATCCTCTCTGTCACTATGGTCACTGGTGGCTGAGTCCCTACCCTCAAGGTTTTCTCTGTCCTCCACGTAATGGATTTTGTTTTAGAATCAAAATGAATATCCTCCAAGCATGCCACACCGTATTGTTTAGATGGGGTAAATGGTATTATCCCCATTTCAACTATGGGTACATGACCCCCGGTAAGGATGCTGCTGGATGTGGATGGAGGGTTCTCTGGATTATCCCAAACAAGGCTTTGCTCCTGACCTCTACCACCTAAAAATTCTTCATTTTCCTAGTTTTTCCCCTCCGTAGGCCCTTATGTATCTCGTATTCCTTGCTTAGGGTTTGCAGCTTCTTGAGCAATGGCCTTTTCTAACTCTGCAATTTTCCCCAAAACATCTTCTGCATTATTTTGCTTGACAGCTTCTACTTTATCCCTCTGTGCTTCTTTGCCAACAATTTCTTTGCTCCTGCTGCAAGCCTGCAAGCACTTTCTTCTTGGGCCTTGTTTGCAGCTTCTTCTTCTCCTTCATTTGGTTTTGGATTGCTACTACTACTTCTCTTGACCCTAGATGTCTTTCTCTTCAAACACTTGCTCAAAGATTCCATGCTGTAGAAATTCCTGAACACTTGCTCTTCTTTATCTACATAGTCTACATATTCAAAATTCACTTTGTGAGTTGCCTTGTAAGCTCCCACCTTTCCTTGTGAATCATTTCAGTGAAATTTTTTCTCTCCAAAATGGAAAATATCTAGTTCTTTAACGAACTCTGGAGCACTCTTGACCTTGTTGAACTTGTAGCTCCCTACATAGAAAGGTACTGGTGGGAACACAAATTTCTTTATATCGAACAAATAATTTCCAAAACCATCCATAAATACTTATATAACTACTTCCTTGTGTACTATGTAATCAGTTGCATATTTGGGAAGTAGTGAGGGTGCTTTGGTGCCTCCATACATCCTTAGATACATGCCTTCTTCAAAGAAAAAATAATCTCCATATTCCTTAATGGATTCTATAGCTCCCTCTGACAAACGTGGACACTCCTCTAGAAAGATCAACTTATACAGAGGCCTTATGAATTCCTCACATATCAACTGGTAATGGTTGTGATATTTATGGGCTCCCAGAATTTGATATGCTATGTATATAGGGGCCTTCCCCCCTTTCTACACATAGCTAAGCCTGTCGAGCTTGTGCCAGTAGAGTATGAAATCAATCAAAAAAGAAGACATAACAAATTCTGATTTGCTCTGTTTCAAACCTTCCTGAATTTCCTTGACACATTTGGCCAAGTTCCTGGTAGCTATATCTGCCCAATTAAAAATTGTTCCTTACATGGCTACATAGTACATTAGGGGAATCCAACCAAAATTATACATCTTCCCAACATCCCTACCATAGAACTTGCTCATCATCAATGCTATTATCCTAAAAGGGATTCGAAGATGGGTAGTCTCATATTCTCCCGACTATTTGTGTCGGAAGGTATTTCCCTCGGCCACCATCATCTTTGTTGTGGATGTATAATCAAAATTTAGACTTCTAACCCGCTATGTTGTTACACATATTTCCTTTTTCGGTAGACTGTAGGCTGCTGAAATGAACGCAGGTTCGAAATATGCAATAGGATTTCCCTCGTCATCATTTATCATCATTCCTACTATGTCTATTTTGGGCAACATCCATCCAATGACCTCTGCACAGGGAAACATCTCCGGCCTAGTGGCTATTTTAGTTATCCCGGACCTCAATATGTTCCCGTACAAAGCTAGGTCTTCCAAACCAGCTTCTGGCACCTTTCTTTCAACCAGCATGGGGTAGATCTAGCCCCATTTGAGCTCAAGCTCTGCTCCTGTGATTGCCTTAGTGTCTTCATACACTATTTCAATTCTCATTGCTGGCGAGAAATCTACAACTTTGGTGTCAGAATCACTCTTAGTGCTCTTAGGATTCTTCCTCCCCTTCTTCATCATGATGTCTATGATAAGTTGTACCTGTGAAAAATAGAGCTATCTTAATGTTCATATTTTAAACCGATGATTATAAATGTAAGCACACAAACAAATGCATATGTATATATATCCCGTAGAATAAAAACCCTAAATATGTCTTACTATGTCAGCTTCATCCATTAGAACATGCAACATTGGATGTGGGTCAGGGTTACATCTAGACAAACAAATGTCTAATATGGGAAACCTTGAAAGTTCTGTGTTTTAGCAGCAAAACCCCAACTCAACCCCATAAAATCTCTCCCACAGGTGCAATAGAACTTCAAGATTGTAGCGTCAGTGCCCTAGGGTAAAACCCAGGCCCAATATAAACTATCAATCTACGAGCTCTGTGCGAAACAAGGAGAATGCAACCCTCACCAACACCCACGAGTGGGCTATCGGTTGGCTTCATGCTGGCGTAATGCCTAGCTCTCTGAATATTCATCGTCAACCTAGCCGACTGAGGGCGAAACCCCTCTGGACAAATGGATGGGCTTTGCAGGCAGGTCACTACTAGGGAAAACCTAAACTGAAACGACCAAACCTAAATGAAAAATAAGGGCTTAAAAACCCCCTTATAAACTGGGAAATGACATAACCCAAGCCACTCCGCATCGACGATGGATAACTTTGCAACCTTAAAAAAATCAACCACTTGAAATAAAGGATTGGTAACCTACCTGTCAAGTCAAAGGTTGGACATGCGACTGAAAGCATCTGGTGAGCATGCGCCACGTGAGCTCCACCAAGGAATCCGCATGATAAGATCGAACGAGAAAAAATGCTCTCCAACTCTTAACTCTCTCCATAAAATAAAATGGTAAAAAAAAACTTTGCACTTGGTAAATAAACGGCCTTTTCGAGGGTTTAACATGTCATTAAAGCTTGCACGTGCGAGACCAAAATTCCATTGGCGCCAAACGCTTCGGGCTAAAAACATAAGTCATCATGGGAACAGCCTCGATGCAACAGCTCGATCATACTAATCCACCCACAACTTTCGGCTCACAACTCCATACTTTTCAGCTACCTTCCCTTGCGGCTCAGCCATTAAAATCATATCGACGAGGAGAAAAGGATGTCAGCTGTCGTAGCAACTCCGAGTTTGAACAACCTCCACAACAGTGGTCCCTACTAGAATCGGTCATTAACGAGAAAATGCCTCCACCGTAGTGGCATCGCATCGGGAAAAACTTCTGCAACGACAAGCCTTAAGAATACTAGAAAAACATCCGCAGCAAACTTGAAGAAGCGCCTGCTGTAGCAGCTCAAACCTGAGGAAGCGTTCGTCGTAGCGGCTCCTGGAGACCAATCCAAAAGATGAAACACAAAGTAGGTCACCGTAGCGGGCTCGAATCGCAAAGCTTCCCACCATAGCAGGAGTAAAAAAAAATTAGGCACGCAAAAGAGAGCAACACCCTCTATAGCAGCTCGTTCATGACAATCCATCCGCTGCGGCGTCCACCATAGTGGCTTGCAAATTGAAACTGGCTCGCTATTGCAGCTCGAAACAAATGAGTGCACCCGCTGTAGTAGCTTGAGAATGAAGAAGAGTTTGCCGTAGCAGCTCCAAGCTGGGAAACCATCCGCTGGTGTGGATCAAAAAATCACTTTTTTCCTTAGTGAAAAATGAATCTTTGGAACTCTTTATGGGGGCAGAAAACGTAAAGGCTGAAAATCAAATTCAAAGCAGTCTCAGGAGAAAAACTAAGATCTTCAAAGGGGTCCTAAAAAATATAAAAAAAATTTGGGGAGCTATTGTAGCAACAACACCGACACAAACTAGAGAAAATTTTAAAATAAACAAAAAAAAATTGTAATGACCAAGGTGAAATCTGATGACAGGGTCAATTTTGTCGGATGGCGTCAAATTTTATTGTAGGATTTCGGGTTCAAATCTTCTTGTGATAAAATCCTAAAGGAAGTATATTTAAGTTAATTGATATCCATTTCATTAAAAATCAACTCACATCCTTTTAATGACTCAGTAACTTTTCATTTTACTCATGTTGGTAGTTGTATTAACCATGCATTTTTTTATTTTCCTTTAAAAGTTTACATTTCTCAACTACTCTTGGTGCAATGTAACTTAAACTAGCTCCTGAATCAATAAGAATGGAAACATGTGTGTTCAAGATTTTACCTTCTACATCTAGCATAGTGGATTGATGATAGGATTGTCGATCTTCAAGAGAAGCATTAATTATGGGAACATTTATGGCTATGTCATTGACTATAGAAGATTCTTGTGGAATGTTTAAGGGATAATTTTTCTATTATGATTGTGAGGAAAATTTATGTATAAACGAGGCCCATTACAACCCCAACATTTGATTTCTTTTGTGCTATTAGTCCATCCACTATTAAGAGCCCCCGTACTTTTTGCTCCACTGTTTGAAGTTGAACATGTCCTGTTATAGTTATTATTTGAATAGATTTTGGTTCCTTTCTTAAAAGGAGAAGGTTTAAATCCTTTCCTGCATTGATCCATATTTTCATTTTATTTTTATTTTTCTAAGTTCTACTTAATTCAGATCTTTGTTTAAATATAAGATAACATGGTTTATCTTTCCTAATTGCTTCATCCATAGTATTAGGAATGTCAAATTCAATTTTATCTATCTAGATTGGAGGTAAACAACTAATAAACCGATATACTTTTGCTTTTTCATCCTTTAGATATGGGACGTAACGTTGTAAATTAACAAATTTAGTTACGAACTCTTCCATAGTTAATTGTCCCAATCTTAAGTCATTAAACTCTTTGGCCTTTTCGTCATAATATCACGATGACATGTACTTCCTCTTGAACATTTTTTTTAAAATTTTCTAGCTTAACTCCTTACTGCGTATGCTATTTACACTTTTCCCTATGCCACCATATAACAACTTATCCACTCAGCTAGAAAATAGCCAAAATTTCTCTAAAATTATCATCGTAGCTGTATACTTGAAAATATCGTTTTATGTTTAACAACCAAGCTTCATCATCCTCTTCAGATTCCCCATCAAACATTGAAAGTATTAATTTCTTAAATTCCCCTTGTAATTCCACGAGTTTTCCTTTTTGTTTCTTATATCTAGGTTCATCATTTTTTTCTATCTCTCTAAGTGTGAATTGAAAATGATATGTGTTTTCTTCACTACTGTAAATTTTTGTCTTTTCCTTTCTTCCCTTCCTAGCACTGCAAGAGTTTTGACCATTATTTTTTTGTGGTTCTTGGTTTTTTAAACTTTTTAAAATTAGCTCATTTATTTCTTCCTATTCCGATCTAGCATTCGTCAGTTTGATGTTGTCAGCCTTAAGACTATCTAAATCGGCCTTCAAAATTTTCATAGTTTCTAACATTTCTGATCGAATATCAACATTACATTTTGCCTCAAGTTCTACATAGAGACGTGCGTCTTCTAGTACCGACATTCCTTTAGGTATCGGCTATTCTTCCATAGTTTTTCATGGTTCAGCCATTGATATGTCTTCTACCTCTGTGTGCACCAAATATTAGTTTTGTTAGATGGTAACTCGTAAATGTTCGTTGGCATCTTTGTGCTATATATCAACAATTTGCATAGAGTTTACACCACCTCGGTGTTCTCTGGCATCTCTCACTTATCTTTGTCTTGTTTCTCTCTTTTCTCGTTCTTAAGCATGCCCTTCCATTTCTTTTTTCCTAGGACTTAATAGATGGTAACTAACTCTCCTCCAATATTGGACAGTTATTTCCGTAAATATAGCTAAGGGTTCAGTTATCACCATAAACTCAGGTTCAGTCAATTAACTGCATGGCTACCTAACTTCCGTATCTAGATATTCACATTTTTTTATTAATAAAATAAAACTTCTACAAAATCTATTATTTTTTGTCACATGAGTAAAAATTTAAATATAGTTACTTTCAATGTTGCGAGGGATATTACAATCCTTCCCTCCTAAAACCTTGTCACTATCCTCGGTGACTATTTAATTTTATCAAAGTCTTGAAACAAAAAAGGATAAGCGTGTCTCATAACATCCTCTCTTTCCTAGGTACATTCATCTAGAGCGTAATGCTCCCATTGGAATTTAACTTGCATGATGTTTTTCTTCTGAAGCACCACCTCTCTCATGTCGAGAATATGAACTGGTTCCGTGTGAGAATCTCCCTCGGATTCCACCTGTACATTATTCCAGTCAATAATATGAGTTTTATCAACAACATATTTTTTTAATAAAAAAACATGAAAAACATCATGAATTCTTATGTGTGCGGGTAGATCCAGTTGATAAGATATTGGCCCCACTCTATCTAGTACTTCAAAATTTCCCACATATCTGGGTGCAATTTTGACACACAATCCTGCTCTTAATGTGCTTTTTCTTTGTTTGATCCTTAGGAACACATGTTCCCCTACACTATATTATTTAGTTGTTCTCTTTCTGTCAGTGTAACTTTTTTGTCTGTCATGTGCAACCATTAAGTTCTACTTTATCTGGTGTACCATTTTTTCCATCTATGCTAATTTGTTTGTTCCTAAATCCATTCTATCCTCGGGATTACCCCAACTCAAGGGTACTTTACACCGTCTACCATACAATACACTGATGGGGCTCATTTTGAGAAAAGCTTGATAATTGTTACTGTATACAAATTCAAATAAATGAATATAGTCTTCCCACTTACCCGGTTGATTCATTACATACATGGATCTTAACATATCTTCTAGTATTTGGTTTACCCACTCTTTTTTACCATCTATTTGAGGATGGTGTGATGTACTAAAATTCAACTTTGTGTCCATACCTGTAAGAAATGATGTCCAGAAATTTGAGGTGAGTTTTGCATCTCGATCAATAATGAATGTTTTTGGTATCTCATGAAGTCTAAAAATTTCTCTCATAAATATATCAGAAATGTTTATAGATTTATAGGTCGACTTTATGGGTATAAAATGTGCTTCTTTCCTCAATTTATCCACCAGAACCATGACGAAATCGTTATGTTTTCTTGTTTTAGGAAACCCGATTATAAAATCAATGGTTATAGTTTCCCATTTCCATTCTTGAATGGGTATACACTACAATAATCCAGTTGGATGTTGGTGAACATACTTAACCTATTGGCATTCAAAGCATCTAGCTACATATTAAGTTGCTTCTCTTTTCGTATTGGGCCAATAAAAAATGTTTTTTAATGTTGTTATAATTTTATGATACCATGGGTGTCCTACATACAAACTATCATGTAGCTCCCTGAAAAATTATTTATTTTATACTTGACTGTTTGGGTACATAAATTCAGTTTTTGAAACACATAAATCCTTCTACATCTATCTGGTATGCATGATCAACAATATATTCAGATATGTTAGTACATGTTTCCAACAAATTTTTATACTCGGAGTCTTCAACTAATACTGTTTTCAACAAATTCCTAAATTCTGACTCATACCCACTAATTAATACAGTATGAAATTCATTTTTTTTCGACTAAGAGAATCTGTTATTATGTTTTCTTTACCTTTAATATGCCTAATTTCAAAGTCATATTCGCTCAGAAATGCAAGTCATTTGGATTGGCATGCATTTAATGTTTTTTTATCAAACAAGTATTTTAGTCTAATGTTGTCAGTCAACAACAAGAATTTCTTCTGCACCAAATAGTTTCACCAAAATTTAAGAGCATGGATGATGGCTTCCAATTCCATGCCATGTACCACATAATTTTTTTCGCGATCCTTCAATTTTCCGGACTCATAACAAATGACATGACCATCTTGAGTCAAGATCCCTCCTAAATCATCTTTACTTGCATCTATGCAAACTATAAAATCTTTGTTGGGATCATGAATTATTAGTATAGGTA
Organism: Pseudotsuga menziesii; assembly: GCA_001517045.1. Taxonomy (NCBI): domain Eukaryota; kingdom Viridiplantae; phylum Streptophyta; class Pinopsida; order Pinales; family Pinaceae; genus Pseudotsuga; species Pseudotsuga menziesii. The sequence continues at coordinate 220,744 of LPNX010754949.1, forward strand.
TCATAGTTACTATATATTTTAATTTATCAAAAACATCCTAGCATTGTTGACTCCATACAAAATTAACACCTTTGTTGCGTAAAGTGGTTATAGGATTAGTTATTCTCAAAAAATTCTCTATAAATCTGCTATAATACCATGTTAATTCCATAAATGACCTAATGTCATGTACATCCTTTGGTATAGGCCATTCTATAATATCCTTCCTTCACTTTAGTAGGATCAACTTCTACACCCTTTTCTGAGATGATATGTCCCAAATAATGTACTTCTGTTTTATAAAAGTCACATTTACTAAGTTTTGTAAAACCATTCATAAATGTTCTTAGTGTTCCTTCTAATTCTTTGAATAAATTAAAATATCGTCAATGAATACTAACACAAATTTGTCCAGATATTTGCTTAATACATTAGTTGTCATACTCATAAAGGTTCTAGGAGCATTAGTCCATCTAAAAGGCATGATAACAAATTCAGACCATATATCGTCTAGAATGTAGTTTTATGTATGTCTTCTTCTTTAACCCATACCTTGTGATAACCTGACCTAAGGTCAATTTCCAAGAAAATATTGGCCCTTCTGAAATGATCAAATAAATCATCAATTATTGGTAATGGATATCTATTTTTAGTAGTCATTTTTCTTAGTTGTCGGTAATCTATACACTTTCTAAAAGTGTTGTCTTTCTTTTTAACAAACAAAATTGGTGGTCCCCATGGTGACACACTGGGTCGAATGTATTTCTTGTTAAGCAACTCTTGTAGTTGCATCCTTAACTATGTAAGTTTTGGAATACTCATACGGTAAGGAGCTCATGATATAGGTGCAAATATAGGAATTAAATCTATAGTAAATTCTAAATCTTTCCTAGGAGGTAGTCCTAGTATCTCATCAGGAAACACATCCTGAAATTCCTTAAGGATAGGAAATTGGTCTATTGTTGTTTTCAAATTTTTGGGTCCACTTTCCATTATTTTGACTACATACATATGAATTCCTTTTCTAACACACTTCTTTAGTTGTACAACTAAGATTTGTCATATATACACATGCCTATAAATTCCTCTTAGGGTATGATAATTTCCCTTTTCATCAATATAATTGAAACTTTTATTTAGGCAGTTGATAATGGTCCTATGAGATTCCATCCAATCTATACTGATAAGAATATCATAAGATCTTAAAGTAAGTATATTTAAGTTAATTGATGTATCCATTTCATTAAAACTCAGCTCACATCCTTTTACTGACCCTGTAACTTTTTGTTTTACTATTGTTGTTAGTTGTACCAACCATGCATTTTTGTCTTTTCCTTTAAAAGTTTACATGTCTCAACTACTCTTGGTGCAATGTAACTTACACTAGCTCCTAAATCAATAAGAATGGAAACAAATGTGTTCAGGATTTTACCTTCTACTTCTAGCATAGTGGATTGCTGATCTGCTTGCCAATATTTAAGAGAAGCATTAATTCTGTGAACATTTATGGCTATGTCATTGAATATAGAAGCTTCTTGCATAATGTTTAAGGGGGATATTTTTCTATTAGCATTGTGAGGACAATTTAGGTGTAAATGAGGCCCATTAAAACCCCAACATTTGATTTCTTTTGTGTTATTATTCCATCCACTATTAAGATCCCCTATACGTTTTGCTCCACTGTTTGTAGTTGAACTTGGCCTGTTATAATTATTATCTGTATAGCTTCTTGTTCCTTTCCTAAAAGGAGAAGGTTTAAATCCTTTCCTGCGCTGATCCATCTTTTAATTTTTGTATTTTTCCAAGTTCTACTCAATTCATATCTTTGTTTAAATAGAAGATAGCACGGTTTAGCTTTCCTAATTGCTTCATCCATAGTCTTAGGCATGTCAAATTCAATTTTATCCTTGTAGGTTGGAGGTAAACAACTGATAAACCGATATACATTTGATTTCTCATCCTTCATATATGGTATGTAACATTGTAAATTAACAAATTTAGTTACGAACTCTTCCATAATTAATTTTCCCAATATTAAGTCATTAAACCATTTTCCTTTTTCGTCATAATATCGCTCTGACATGTACTTCCTCTTGAACGATTTAAAAAAAAATCCACCTTAACTCCTTATTGCCTATGTTATTTACGCTTTTTTCCTCGTGGCACCATAGAGCAACTTTCCCACTTAGCTAGAAAATAGCCAAACTTGCTTTCAAATTATCATCGTAACTATATACTTGAAAATACTATTTATGTTTAACAACCAGGCTTCAACAACCTCTTCAGATTCCCCATCAAACATCGAAGGTTTTGATTTCTTAAATTACCCCTATGATTCCATCGATTTTCCTTTTTGTTTCTTATACCTAGGTTCATCATTTTTTTCTATCTCTCTAGGCGCAAATTGAAAATTATCTGTGTTTTCTTCATTGCTGTAACTTTTTGTATTTTCCTTTCTTTACTTCCCAACAATGCAAGAGCTTTGACTATTATTTTCCTGTGGTGCTTGGTTTGTTAAACTTTTTAAAGTTAACTCATTTATTTCTTCATATTTCTATCTAGCATTCATCATTTTGACGTTATCGACCTTAAGACTATCTAAATCACCCTTCAAACTTCTCATAGTTTCTAACATTTTTTATTGCATATCAACATTATGTTTTGCCTCAAGTTCTACATAGAGACTTGTGTCTTCTAGTACCAACATTGCTTCAGGTACCGACTCTTCTTCCATAATTTGTCATGGTTCAACCATTGATATGTCTCCTACCTTTGTGTGCATCAAATATCAGTTTTGTTACTTCTTAGGAATTATTTAAACACCATATGCCTTTTTATCTGTAGTTTATCATTTAAGTTAAAATAAATTATGTATGTATGTGATGATCTATTAGGTCCGAGCGCTATAACCTTGCTTCGATACCATTTGTAACATACCAACATTTAACCTAATTTACATTACCACAAAATAAAAAATAAAAAAATATAAGTTTCACCTTCCTAGTCATTTGATCTTTGGTGTTCGAAAGTTTACCAACTACATTACTATGATGTTGCTAGAAAAAGGGGTTTGGTGGTTTACTTAGATTTTGAGATAATACATTGTTTTATATATTGCGCATGGTAAATAAACATCAACCTTGGTAAATGTAAACTCAGATCCTTGCTTCTTGTCAATTGGTTGGCATTAACATACACCTACTCGTTGGTTGACATTTAAGTCCTCTGTCACTTTGTAATTGTGGATTAATCTGTATCACACAAAATATTCTACAGCTGGACTGCCTCTTAATTAACGTACTTATCTCGGCATTGGAGACCTTATAGGGATTTATCAAAACGAGGTTTTTATATCTGGAATCATTTGGTTGAGGTTTGGTTTGTTGAGGTTGTTTCTGTTGAGCGTCCATGAGAAGGCCATGGCGCTGCTTCTTTTCGTCCTTATGATCTTATATGGTTTAGGTATGATCTACTATGTGCAAAGGTTACCAATTCTATACTCTTCTTGGTTTCCATTTTCTTCAAGTTCATTTGAGGCTTTAACTACACCAATATCGGTTCTTGTTGTCATCATGTTCATCCACGGGTTTAACTCTAGATACGACTATACTATATGGTCGTATTCTTGGCGATTGTAGCTCGTTCAGGTCACTACTATGATAGATATAACTTACAGTTTTATTTCAATAACTGTAAATAAATTATTCTACCCATTTTTGTGACTGTATTTATAAGTTGTGCTTTCCCTTGCAGGTGTGGATTACATTATCTAGTACTTCGACAATTTTTCTGGAAACGCTCACGGTGTTGAACTCGGTAAGTCGCGTACTTAGTTCCCTCTCAGGGTCATAGTGGCGAGGCTTGGATAAAGTTTTGCATGTGGATTCGATTCCATATCATATTGACCACTAGGGTTTTATAATTTCTTTGCATGCACAAGTTTGTATAAAGAAGGGTTTTTGGGTTGCATTTACCTTTCTTCTGTAAACTCATTTTAATTGGTTAAAGTATGAATATTTATAATATAAATTGAGAAGAAGTGTATCTTTTCTCTGTAACTGTGTAAAATTCCTATCAGTTGTAAGGGGCGGGGTTAAAATGTACTTTTGAAATTACCTGTATTGGCCCTTGCTCTCCTTTAATAGATGCTTGATGTATTCGTTATAGTATATTTGTATGTATATTCTCTATATGTATTGTATTGATGATATGAGGATGTTTCTAATAGGATAAAATCTTAAGTTTCGATCTGGAAAATCCGAGAGCTTTGATTTCAGTCACAGTTTATTGTGTTCATGTCAAATAATGGAGGTAGTACTTATGAGAGATTAGGGTTAGTACAGATTTTGCATTTTATTTCTTAAACTTACAGTCTATACTCGATTTATTTTACTACAACCCTTCCTAGGTTTTTTCTCAAAAGTAGGAATAGTATGATAGTCGAACTTACTAGTTTAAAATCATCACTACACCAAATGTATTCAATCTTTATCAGTTATCTAACAAAATATCATGGGGGGTTCACTTAATGAACTTGTTACATAGCGTGACCATTCATAGGATATTAAAGAATATCCTTATTTTCACTAAATATTGGAAAATGCCTCCTAAAATTGTATTGTTGAACCCCCCTCCCAATATACCTTTCCAATTAAGAAAACCCCTAGTTTCACTAGATATTGTAGGTATCCATTTTTATCAACCCATTTGTAATATCCCATTTTTATCATATTATCAAGTTGTAAAGAAAATGATCCCTAACACATCTTATTGTATGCAAACATGATGCTAAATAAACTAATAGTATAATGCTAATAATGATCCCACTGGGATTTTAGGGGTGAATGTTCAATTTGAAGCATTGGATAGTGGAAGACACAACGAAATAGTAATGGGGGAAAAAATGTGTAAAAGGAAACCCAATCAAGAGATCAATGCAACAAACAATGTAAAAGTATAATAGTCCAATAGTCAATGCAATTCTTAGAAAATATTAGAAATGCATATGTTTCACACCACAACCTACCAATATAACAATTTTATACCATGTAAATACAAGTATATCCAAAGAGAGATCATGTTTTCTATAAGCTTAATAAATTAAATTCCAAACCACTGAAAAATTGAAACCCTTTCTTAGATGGACTTCACTATCTTCCTATCAAATCAAACATCATTGATGTTAGAACCCAAATGAACATAGAAAAATTCCTCTTAGTTTCCAATAACACCGTTGATCATGTGGATAGCTTGGATTTGGGTCATTCACAAGATGTAATAAATTTCCTCCACTTCCTCTACATTTGTTTTTGCATTCAAGGGAATAAAAAACATTTAGTTACCTTTTCTCGGGTTATATCTAGTTATTTTTATTTTTTCAATAAAGGGAAAAATATCCATTGTTAAATTTCAAGAATGTAATAGTTATAAAGATACACAAATGGTGAAACTTATATGATACCATTTCATGGTAACTACAACACACAGGGTATGTAAATAAGGATTTATATTTTCACATATGATCATGCCAGTTCCAATACAGTATTAAGATTGATGCCCTGCATATAAGAATTGAAATTACAATTATGAATGTGAAAAACACAACTCAATCTAACAACTATTCCTAACTGACAATGTGAAAATGTTTAAGAATAATACAAAAAGTTGAAAGAAATATTAATCTAATTTTTCTTGGTTCCAATGAGCCAATAAATATTTATGTCACTTTTCTTGGTTGTCATGGAGCAAGGTTTGATTGAATTTTAATGCCCACCTAAACCCCAACCCAAAAAATGAAGAGTTAGATCTTTTAATAGAACGCCTACAAAAAATACAATACAATTGTTCAACTCCGAAAGTCTCGATTAGCTACATCTCTTAACTTTGGAGTTGGAGAGGAACAAAATGCATATTCAAGCATACTGAAAAATGTCATAAGTTGCAATGTGACTTCTATCTAGAAAATAAGTGACATTTTGGAAATTGGCGTCATATAGAACAACAAAAGGTATAATGTTACACAAATTCCTCAGTTTTAACATTAGCAACATCAACCTCAATTATGGAGAATGTGTGAATTATCGCATACATATTCATTACAAGTGGTGATACTAGCCTTTTGTACATCACGTTAATAACATTTTGCATAAAAGAACAAAATACTACCATCATGGTTATCTCAATGCCACAAAATTCTAATATTGTAGTTCCTTCTATTCCAAGAATCATACCCCGTATCTAAATAACTTCTCTAAGCAACAAAAAGAGTAACCCCACAAAAATAAAACACAGATTAGAGTTAACAATAATAGTTGCAATATTATCATAATTTCAAAATCCAAATACAATTGTATAAGTTGCTCGAAGATATTTACACTAATATTCAATTGTCTTCTGGAAGAAGAAATGATGAAATGAATTGAGGTATGAAGCCAACCCAAGATTTGGAGTTATGAATTGATCCCATGATGTGGAGGTATGAATCCATCCCACGATTCAAAGGTTATTCCTCAACCCACCCAAATAAAATAACCCTCAATATTTATATTAGTATCTCAAATTAAAAACCCCCCTTGACCCCTTAATATGAGACAATATATTTTTGAGGTTCTTGGGAGTACTCAAACCCCCAATATGAATGGAAATGATATGATATTGACTCACTAGTGAACCCCCTGTGATTACGAATAACACCCCCTAATCTATCTCTCTGAAACACACACACATCCCTATGTCTCCCCTTACCGTTAGCACCCCCTAACCTATCTCTTTGACACAAACACACACATCCCTATGTCTCCCATTACCACTAGTACCCCGTAACCTCTCTCTCTCTCTCTCTCTCTCTCTCTCACAGACATCCATATGTCTTTCCTTACCACTAAAACCCCCTAACCTATCTCTCTGGAACACACATACACACATCCCTATGTCTCCTTTTACCACTGACACCCCCTAACCTATCTCTTTGACACATAGAAACACATCCCTATGTCTCCCCTTACCACTAACACCCGCTAACCTATCTCTCTGACACACACACACACATCCCTATGTCTCCCCTTACCACTAACACCCCCTAACCTATCTCTTTCACGCACACACATCCCTTGAGTTTTAAAACAATATAGTTAGGTTGAAGAGAGGGGGGGTGTTAAGGCACAAAGCCTAAGGGAGTGATTGTTAATTCCCCCTAAACATTGAATGATCCCTTAGTCGTTCAACTACCTTCTTAAATGCTCCTAAACACTATTCGAGTAAAACACACACTCGTTTTATGTGGACAAAATGCGCCCCCATTTTTATTAAGAATAACGTGTGCGCATTTTACCTCAATATAAACAACAATAGTCCATGTTTGAGAAGCACTCTTATCATATTTTATGCAGGTTTCACAGTCCGCGCACAATTTCAGGTTCCAGATAGTGCGTTCATTCTCTTCTTCACCATATTATCACACAAAATTTTGTTTTTGACATCAAGCATCTCCATCACAAGCATATAAGTATTGCTTGGAGCATGGTATACATTGAGGATCAAGAAATAAACAATTGACTGAGCAAGAAAGAAACCAATCTTGGGGAATCTCCCATTGAGGAGAACCATAAAGCATCTCCACCATTGTTTTTCTTGCAATTGAGGAGATAGAAAAGGAAACATTAACTTGGTCATTCTGGTGGAGTATGTAGACACAACTGAGCAAGAAATAAACCAAACTTGGGGAATTTCCCATTGAGGAGAACCATAGAGCATCTCCACCATTGTTTTTCTTGCAATTGAGGAGCTAGAAAAGGCAACATTAACTTGGTCATTGTGGTGGAGTATGTAGACACAATTGAGTAAGAAAGAAACCAATCTTGGGGAATTCCCGTTGAGGAGAACCAAAGAGCATCTCCACCATTGTTTTTCTTGCAATTGAGGAGCTAGCAAAGGAAACATTAAATTGGTCATTGTGGTGGAGTATGTAGACACAATTGAGCAAGAAAGAAACCAATATTGGGGAATTTTCCATTGAGGAGCGCCATAGAGCATCCCCACCATTTTTTTTCTTGCAATTGAGAAGCTAGAAAAGGAAACATTAACTTGGTCATTGTGGTGGAGTATGTAGACACAATTGAGAAAAAAAGAAACCAAGCTTGGGGAATTTCCCATTGAGGATCACCATAGAGCATCTCTACAATTGTTTTTCTTGCAATTGAGGAGCTAGCAAAGGAAACATTCATGCCAATCTTCCCCCTAACTTGAGTATCTAGACACGATTGAGCAAGAAAGAAACCGAGCTTGGGGGGTCTCCCATTGAAGAGTACCATTGAGGAGCTAGAAAAGGAAACCTTCCTCCCAATATTCCCCTTAATTTGAGTATTTAGACACAATTGAGTTAGAAAGAAACCAAGCTCAGGTAATCTCCCATTGAGGAGCACCATATATCATTGATCATTGTGATGATAGGAAACTCACATAATCCAGCAAGAAAATTAGCAAGGAAGAGGATACCCAATTAAATTTTTGAAGAAATTAGAGAGAAGAAAAGAAATGACATGACCAATCAAAGACGCTTTATGGAAACTCAACCAATTCCAATTGTTGAGGATGCCACAGTTATTCCTACCAATCCACATCAAGAAAGACAAAATCATTCGCTTGAGGGGCCTTCGGTCTCCATATCAGTAGAAGAACGAGTATTGCATGGCACTAATCAAGGAGTAAAACGTAAGTGCACATCAAGGCCACTTGAAACCTTTGCATATTTAATTGGATGTGGGTATGCAAATGACAAAGTTAGAGAGACATTGAATGTCGAACGTATTCTCGAAGAAGACAATGTTGTTCATACCACCAAGGAGGATTTCCAATTTCCACCATCCAACTAATAGGAAGACACAAAAGAACATGAAGTTCATGTTCAAACACCAGACCGACCGGGTGATATCGTACAGGGTGTAGTTCCAACCTCCCTACCTCCATTAGCAATTTCACACCGAAGAACTCCAAAACGTATACAGATCGATGAAAGTCTCATTGGTTCGGTTGAAGGTACGTTGTCTAAACACAGTATTTCATATCAATCTCAACAGATACTTGTCAACTATTTTGATTCTAAATGTTATGGATATAAATGTAGATTATTTATATCGTTGTTAAAATCTAGGTCTATGACTGTTGTTAGGAAAAACTTAAGGATAAAGATGATAAATAGTTTTGAACCAAGTTCTCATGTTGTCAAAAGTTTAGTAGATGCATTTAGTACTATTGGAAAGAAATCACGTTCAAAGGATAGCAATGCAGCTCGTTGTGTGTTGTCACAATCAATTGTGAACAAAAGCACCAAGGCCCTTCTACTTCTTAATCCTACACCCAAACTTGTAGGATTGGATATCAAAGCACTCCATAGGTATTGTTCTAGAAGAGAACAACTTGACATTGGTCAAACATATGTTTGGTCCTTCATTGGAAGGTTTCCACGCTCCGATATGAATCTCATTGATGCAGTAAAGGAATAGGTGCAAGATTTTTGGCATGACAATACTAGACATTCATCCAACCAAAAAGATGTATGAAAATTTAGAAGGGGTTCAAGGGATCGTGAGCCCCACATTAAACATTTTATTGAGATGACACAAATAGAATTATATGAGAGATTTAGGCATGAACATAATGAACTTAACTTGGGCCAAAGATCCTTCGAGAATTGCAAACCATGGTATGTTAAAATAAACACAACTTGTAACACATGTTATTGTCAATATCACATTGAGTACGGTTATTATTAAGACACATATATACATATATTGTGGGTATTGCATAACACTCTTGTGCAGTAATGCTCAACTACATTGCCAGTGACATCATCTAGAGACTTTATCCATAGCATTTTGTGTAGAAGGATAAAAGTTTGCACATTTTATCAAAGGCCTTGCGATGATGGGACATGCCCAAGGTGTGGTGGAATGGCATTTTTGGACAAATGCATACATTTCACTGATGAGCATGAACTTGGGAGACATGAAGTGAACTTGCAGTCATTCAAATATGTCACATATGATATTGGTGGAGGGAATGAAAGAAAAAAAATACAATTGGTCACCTCTCAGGTTAGTAACGAGTTCCTAAATAATATTTTTTCTTCATGTATTGTTACTTCATATATGTAACAACCTATTTATCTGTACATATTTATTGTTGATCTACCAGGTACTGGTATGCAACTTCATGGATGAATTCTTTGAAAAGACACAACGGTATGTAAAGCATGTACATGTGGCTCGTTGGCAAGATGAGAAGTTTAGAACGTGCAGGGATACATTTCCTATTAGAACTATATTATCAGTGGTCGATTTTGTAGAAAAATACACACTTCAACCACATAACGAGATTCAGAGTCAATATTATCACTCACACCATGTCAACATAATGGTCTATATCACCTATAGACATGGGGCAGATAGTACTGAAGAGAAAAGGGTTATATTGAAGGAGTATCACTTTTGCATAAGTGATGAAAGGTGTCATGACTTGGATTTTGTACAACATAGCTTTCAATTGTTCTACAATCATCTGGAGGATAACAATATACAGATGGAACAACATTAAATTTGGTCTGATGGTTGTGCGGGTCAATTCAAAAATTCCCATGTCTTCCAATGGTTGTGTATTCTCCACGAGAGGCACAACGTGCCACATATTTGGAACTATTTTGAGACTAGACATGGAAAATGGGAGCATGATGGAGCAGGTGCATGCATCAAGACTGCATTATGTAGGAAAGAGATGAAATTCATAACTATTTCGCTCATCTGAGATGGAAAGACCATTGTTTCATGGTGTTCTTCAGTGATGGGGCAGGGAGCTAGAAGGAAAGAAGACCAATCATCTGAAAAAGCACATGTACATAGATATTTTTGGGAGGTGGTCAATATAGATTGATCACACCTATATGAGTGCAAGACCATCCAAGGAACTCATGCATTCCATTCAGTTAGAACGCCAGACAATGCTATGGTTGAAATGTGGACAAGGAAACTCTCTTGTTTTTGTTATCCATGTAGCAGTGGTGAATGGGACAATTGTGAATCCATAGATTGGGTTGACACCTGGGATCGTGTATCACTCCCCATTGGTCAACAACTAACTACAGAATTATACCAGTTGGAGGAGGGCTAGTCGTCTATTTCACATGACTATGACCACATTTCAGATCTCATAGAACCAGGTTCAACTTTTATGTTGATAACTTTGAAATGTTTGATGACTAGTTGTGTTTAGTTAGCTGACTCCTAGGTCTGCAGTTTATTTTATGCAGGGCACATATACGCAATGGTTTCCCTGAGAGGCAATGAATGACACACTGACTATTGGATGGCACATTGCTTGGATGGGAAGCATGCCCTCTTTGTCTCATTAAGTGACTCCGAGGGCAATGATTTTCCAATCGGGTCGATGGTTATCAAAGGAGAATATTTGACACAGGTTGCCCATGCATGAAAGAAAAAATGTTAGGTATTTGAATATTATAGACTGGGTCAAATTGTATACCATTATACAAACTTAATTATTGGCACAAACCTCTAGCTACAAACAATTCCAAGCAAGAACTCATCAAAGTTCACGATACTTGTTTCCTTACTCCGAGCATGAGAGTCTAAAGGATACCGTTGCTATTAGAGGTGATCCTGATAGTCTAATCGAATAACCACAGGTAGGTAGTCAGGTATGTGGTAGTAAGATATTTTGGTTTCATGGTCTCATTGATTATTTACAATTTGATAGATTGATAAATTCAATAGACTTCTACAACTTGATAAATTGCACTTGAGCTTCATCATGGATTTGTTGTACTATATTGATACTTACATGACTCATGTCGTATATCCCAATACCATTATATACCACTCTATTTGGGATATGTCTATTGCATTTGCCTTGAATATCGGAGTTGATACTATAAGGACATCTCCTTGAATCCGATAATTACCTCCTTGAATCAGATAATTTGTTTCTCCACGGGAGTTGTGTAGTTAAGGAGAGGTAATCCTAGCCTAATAACCATTTCCAATCCTATCTTACAAACCCTATAGCCAATCCTAGTAACTCTAGTTTGCACCGTAAACCATAGTTTTCTTTCTAAACCATAGAAACCATAGTTTGCTTAGTAAGGGAATGCCAAATTTTTGCACATAGGGGCTAGCTTCACATATTCCTCATCTGTGAATGTGTGTCTAGCATTCCCACATGGAACCTACCTAAATATGCTTGCATTACCCATCGGAACCTCGTTTTGATGCACAGTTTCCATTCTATGCCCCAAGTAGGGATTCAACAGGTGTCCTTGAAAGCCTGTAGGAGGTGGGATTCAATGATCCGTCGGATCTCAACTTGAGTGCATTAAAAATTTTTTTTAAAAGAAATGCATTCAACAGGTTAATTAATGGAACAACATTAACAGGAATTAAATGCTTAAAACAGAGATGGAAACAAGACTAATAAACAGATATAAAGGAAACATAGAATCAGAGAGTCACAAACCAAAAGTTGATAATGGAGTTCACCCCCTCCACTGGGATACGTCTCCGGGTCCCTCTCCAATGGGTACCGATCCAATTAATTTATTTGAAATGGTACAAAAATGGTTCTGGAATCAACTTCAGCAACTGTAACAGAATGTTGTACAAAGTCCTTAAGACCTCTCTTCTGGAAATTACAATTAGCCATCAAAATTCAAAGAAATCTAAAGTGTAACAGAGAATGTCGACTTCCACAGTAACAGCATCTGGACATTTCACAGCGAAGCTCTCCAAACTTCTCATAACAGAAAACGAAGCTCTGTGCTCTAACAATCTGAATCTCTCCCTTCTCCCCTTTTTTTTAATGTGGCCAGAACCCCCCTATTTAAGCGTTCAATGCCGAGGATAAGTAACGGGTTTGATTCCCCTATCATCACAGCTGTTATCTTTCTTTATTATCGTTACAACCAAATGCTAGACTGAACCATGCAATCCCGCCGAATCGCTACCCAAGCGTTATGTTACCACGACGTTCCATATCCCGAAACGTTGCAACCAATTCCACGCACATGTTGACTCACAACACGTTGGAATAACTTGCAGCCAGGCTATGCCACGTCACGTAACCGTCAACTCCACAAAAGTCGCAGCATATGAGGACTTCGCCACATACCCGATCCGCTGTCGCAGCATGTGAGGACTTCGTCACATACCTAATCTGTTGTTGCAGCATGTGAGGACTTCGCCACATACCTGATCCGTTGTCGCAACATGTGAGTAACCTCCATGAACTATTCGATGGTTCAAATTGACGGTGCGCAAACTGCGTGGCCCATGCTACAACTGCGCGACTCATGCGCAAACTGTGCTGCGCGGGCTATGCCACAAATTTTAAGGGATGGTCGCATATAATGTTTAGCATGTGAGTTAAAACCATATATTAATAACTATTGTGCCATATTGGATCAGTGTAATTTAAAGATGAATAATCCTCCAGATCATTCAACGTGCCATAGAATGATGTTCAAGGCTCGGATCAACAAACCATCGACTCCATTGGATTCAAGATATCAGAATAGTGCAAGGGGTGTCCCTCTACTCTGGGTCCATGTACAAGGGATTATTTTTTAGGTCAATTTTGGAAACTAGGGTTTTGCTCAGTAAGGGAATGGCAAATTTTTGCACATAAGGGTTAGCTTTGCATATTCCTCAACCATGAAGGTGTGGCTAGCATTCCCACATGGAACCTACCTAAACACACTTGCATGACCCACTGAAACCCCATTTTGATGCACGATTTCCATTCTATGCCCCAGGTAGGGACTCAACAGCTGTCCCTGAAAGCCTATAGGAGGTGGGATTCAACATGCCATAGAATGATGGTAGTGGCTCGGATCGACGAACTTTCAACTCCATTAGATTCGGGACATCAGGATAGTCTTAGTGGTGGCCCTCTACTCTGGGTCCATGGACAAGGGATCCTTCTTTAAGTCAATTTTGGAAACTAGGGTTTTACTCAGTAAGGGAATGTGAAATTTTAGCACATAGGGGATAGATTTGAAAATTCCTCGATCGTGAACGTGTGGCTAGTGTTCCCACATGGAACTTGCCTAAAAACATTTTCATGACCCACTGGAACCCCATTTTGATGCACGATCTCCATTCTATCCCGAGTAGGGATTCAACAGGTGTCCCTGAAAGCCTGTAGGAGGTGGGATTCAACGTGCCATAGAATGATGGTCATCGCTCGGATCAACGAACCGTTGATTCCGTTGGTTTCAAGAAATCAGGATAGTGCTAGGGGTGGCCATCTACTCTAGGTCTATGGACAAGGGATCCAGGTTTAGGTCAATTTTGGAAACTAGAGTTTTTCTCAGTAAGGGAATGTCAAATTTTTGCACATAGGGATCAAATTTGCATATTCCTCGACCGCAAATGTGTGGCTAGCATTCCCACATGGAACCTTCCTAAACACACTTACATGACCCACTAGAACCTATTTTTGATGCACGGTTTCCATTCTATGCCTTGGGTAGGGATTCAATAGGTGTCCCTGAAAGCCTATAGGAGGTGGGATTCAACGTGCCATAGAATGATGGTCGTGGCTTGGATTGATGAGCCGTCGAATCGGTTAGATTCAAGACATCGGGATAGTACTAGGGGTGGCACTTTACTCTAGGTCCATGGACAAGGGATCCTATCTGAGGTCAATTTTGGAAACTAGGGTTTTGCTTAGTAAGGGAATATGAAATTTTTGCACATAGGGGTTAGATTTTCATATTCCTTGATCATGAATGTGTGGCTAGCATTATCACATGGAACCTGCCTAAACACACTTGCATGACCCACTAGAACCTCATTTTGATGCACGGTTTCCATTCTATTCCTCGGGTAAGGATTCAACAGGTGTCTGTGAAAGCCTGTAGGAGGTGGTATTCAACGTGCCATATAGTGATGGTTGTGGCTCAAATTGATGAACTGTCAACTCTGTTAGATTCAAGACATTAGGATAGTGCTAGGGGTGGCCCTTTAATCTAGGTCCATGGATAGGGGATCATTTTTTAGGTCAATTTTGGAAACTAGGGTTTTTCTCAGTAAGGGAATGCAAAAAAATTTCACATAGGGGTTAGCTTTGCAAATTCCTCGAATGTGAACATGTGGATACCGTTCCCACATGGAACATGCCTAAAAATGCTTGCATGACCCACCAGAATCCCATTTTGATGAATGGTTTCCACTCTATGCCCCAGTTAGGGATTCAACAGGTGTCCCTGAAAGCGTGTAGGAGGTGGGCTTCAACGTGCCATAGAATGATGATCGTTGCTCATATTGATGAACCCTCAACTACGTTGGATTTAGTACATCGAGATAGTGCTAGGGGTGGCCCTCTAATATGGGTCCATGAACAAGAGGTCATTTTTTAAGTCAATTTTGGAAACTAGGGTTTTGCTTAGTAAGTGAATGCGAACTTTTTTCACATAGGGGTCGACTTTGCAAATTCCTCAACCGTGAACATGTGGCTAGTGTTCCCAAATGGAACATGCTTAAACATGCTTACATGACCCACTGGAAGCTCGTTTTGATGCACGGTTTCCATTCTATACCTCGGGTAGGGATTCAACAGGTGTCCCTGAAATCCTATAGGAGGCGGGCTTCAACAGGCCATAGAATGATGACCATTATTCGGATTGATGAACCGTCGACTTCATTGGATTCAGGACATTGGGATAGTTCTAGGGGTGTCCCTCTACTCTGGGTCCATAGACAAGCGTTCCTGTTTTAGGTCAATTTTGGAAACTAGGGATTTGTTGAGTAAGGGAATGTGAAATTTTTGCACATAGAGGTCATCTTTGCAAATTCCTCAACCATGGACATGTGTCTAGCTTTACCACATGGAACCTTCCTAAACACGCTTGCATGACCCACAGAAACCCCATTTTGATGCACGGTTTCCATTCTATGGCCCAGGTAGGGATTCGACACATGTCCCTGAAATCCTGTAGGAGGTGGGCTTAAACATATATGTTGATGGTTTGTGTTTGATCGGAATCATGGAGAAGAAAGGATACCCACAATAGGGTGCGGCGCATAATTGGAAATAATTATTAATTGATATCTGTTTGAAGGTGAGTGTAGATATTCCCCTCTTTAAAAAATACTTTTTGCAAAATATTATTCCATGTGTATATGTTGAGAATTCTGTTACCTATTGTGAGGTTTTGAACTTGACTTATTTCCCATCATTGTCAAGAAATGAATATTCTTTGTTTGTATTTTAATTAAGGAGAAATGAGTTGTCAATCTCTATGTGGAAATGAATTTATCTTAGGATCTCATATCATTCGTGAGACTGGAAATTCAAAAGAAGGTTGTTTCCATATTAATTTATCTCGGTCATCCAAGAGTTGTCAATCTCTATGTGGAGATGAATTTATCTTAGGATCTCATATCATTCGTGAGACTGGAAATTCAAAAGAAGGTTGTTTCCATATTAATTTATCCCGGTCATCCAAGATATGTGAGCATTTGTACGATGAAACACAGGAGGAGACAATGTCATTATGTCAGTAACCATGTAATGGAACATGTTTATGTTTAGAAACAAGTGGCCAAACTATTACGCCATTATTACAAAATATATATCTTCACACTACGAATGTTTTTAATAATACTCCATAAACATAAATTTATAAACAAGATTCATAATAGTACTTCTCCAATCAATTTAAACTATAATAAAATCACACATAATTTTCATCTCTTCCAAAGTTTTTCCTCGAGGCCATTCATCAAATTCCATGTACATTAACAAAATGATAAAATAATGTGCAGGATATAATCATAACCATTATTTTGAATCGACCTTATACTCAGGTACTTTTAGGTTTCATGTGTATCCCATATATTCGTTAGATGAAAGACATCATGCCAAACACCAATTTCATTTATGTAGACCACACAGGTGCATCACTTAGGTGTGTCAACTTCGTGCATCCTTTAGAATTTTGTTAGGTTGTTATGTGGGTAAGGTGCTTTTGTATTCCACTTAGTTGGATCAGTTGCTTATCTGTGCTGGGTGCTTATGTGTGTTAGGTATGTTCCATCTTTGTAAATACAATTTAACATTGTATATGCAATTGGATCGTGGTAAAAAAATGATTGAAATATGCATTTTTGTCATTATGTAATATTTTAATTGTGCATTGTTCTCAAAATTATAACTGATATCTCCATGCAATCGTAAAATCTATCAAAATTTGGGAACATTACACATAGAAACATTCTTGGCCACACGTGTATAATCACACTTAAAAGAATGAACCATGAAGATCTCAAGAGCATTGATATGAAATATTTTTTATATCATGAAAGTTATAATATAAAAATAGAAGGCCCTTATATGGCCTGTCAATGTACATGTATCAAAAACATCTTTGATTTACATGCAAACAAAAAAAGTACATATGTCCTAGACTACACCCCTATACTCTAACCTCCTCTTGTATACAAAAATACATATTTGTCCAGGACTAACAAATCAAAAATCTAACTTTCTCTTGTTTTTTCCTGACCTTGATGCTTTTTGCCTCTATCCACGACCATTGTGCATCTCTGGTGACTGCAAATCAATGACAATATTTCTTGATCAGGTAACTAAAATAGTACTGTCTAGCAATAACAAAGTTTGAAAATTTAAAATACGACTCAATTGTACATGAAAAAAACACTCACTGCATCCATTCAGGGTATAGATGCCTCTGGTGTCCCCCTCCTTGCAGAGAGTCTCTCTGCAATGCTTCTCTGTGAATAAAAAAAAATATGTCAATTATCTCAACAATTATCAACATGTACATGAATGAGAAAGTACTAATAAATTATGTAAAAAAAGAACATCTCACCAAAAAAAATTGTTCCTAGGAATGAGACTGGGTTTCTTCAATAGAAAGAGGAGCTGTAGGTTGAACATCAACCTCGCTCATGTGCACTAATGGATCAAGGTGTGGCTACATTCACCAAATGATAAAATAGTTAGACATCGTGCATGTCCATAGAAAATAAAAATGGGCTGTACAATTACAAATATTCAAGTAGATGTACCTCTATGTGACTTATCTCTATTGTAGATGCAACATTGAATGCAGCATCAACAACCCCAGTAAGGTCTAGCACAAATGAATCTACATCCTGATGCTATAAACATGCGAAAATAACATTAAGAAAAACTAGTTGTGAAGTGAATTCAAAGCTAACCAGAAACTGCCATTGGAAGTGTGTACATTATTGTGGGATGAGTAGGTTGATCATCATGGAAATACGCTCTTTTCAAGGAAGAGGGTCATATGGTGTAAACAACCCACTTATCTAAGTTTGTACTATGGGGAGATCCAAACCAAAGAGGCAGTGTAGGGATTTGTGATGATGTATGCAGTCATAAAGTGTTACCATAGTTAGAAACGGACTTGAAAGGATGGAATAATATGTATTGAAAAACTAACATGTTGTAATATATTTACCCCTTCTTGGGACATATATCCCCCATGGGAGGGACCACTTCCAACAATTTATTTCCCCTCTTCAGATCCAGATAGCATCTGCAAGTTTAAAAATTATAAATATTAGAAATCTATAAAGGAATGTAAAGTAAGAAATTTAAATAATTCGAACAAGATTTAGTCATTAACCATGTACTTACATTCTTTAGGTAATCATAAATTCCACCTTGGAGTATTTCACTGATATCAATGTCTCTAGCATCCAGTTCTAAATGGGGTTCCTGCAACTTCAAAAATTGTAAATATTAGACAATTTAACAAATTAATCAAGACTAACATATGCATTAACAAAATGACACATGCTTAAATATTACCTCAATGTTGGTTGTTTAGGCCTCGGATACAACCATACCGAGTGCACTACCACCCCCCTAAGAGGAATCAATCTCCCGCAATAGTAAAAATTGCATATATTACAAATCTTTTAATATGTGTATAATATGGAAAAATTAAAAATTGAACAACAGTATATTTTTAACAATGCCCTTACCTGACCACCACTCATTGTAGAGGCACCATGTCTTGGTCTAGGACCATAAAAGGATTGACCAAACGTTGTGCACACGTGTGGCTCGCTCTAAGGCACATGGGATGTTAGTCTATCCCCACCAATAGATTGTCCTCTACCACTGGAAGCTGGTGGTTGTACCCCAGCAGAGGAAGAGAGCGCTTCTTGGTCAATATTTGTCGTGTGTCAAGAAACCATCTCAGCCAGAGTCAGAAATGCCTCCTGTGTCTGGGAAACCATATCATGTGCAGGAGGGATGTCTGCCCTCGGTATCTGGGCATGAGGTGTAGGTATCTGTTGATTGGCATCTTTATTCCTAGCATTTGGTCGGTTTTGGGGAATCCCCCTACTAGCGCCCTGGAATCCCAACATGTCAAAATAGTTGACATGTTTCCCCATCACAAACTCTGCATACAACTTCTGGAGGAAGTACAACGGTACTTTCCTATTGTTGTGCAGGGAAATGTCAAAAACCGTGTACCATCTATCCATCCAATGGTCTCTAATGGGTGGAAAGGTGCACCACTCGATTGAAATATGTGGCCTGGTGTTCTTTGGAATGCCATCTATCCCAGGCACTCTAAACAATGTATAAATGTTCCCTTTGGTTATTTTTAGCTTCTTTATCTCATTGTAGCTCAAACCATCAGCATATTCTTGTCTTTTTCTTTCCTTGTAGGATGCAATGCTATACAAAGCATCATTCGATATGGCGATCGTATCAACAATAGTCAGCAGTGAGTCTGATAAGGAGCGACAGAGCTCATCTCCACCCCTCTAGGCAAATCCAATCTCTCTAAGATGCCCAATAACCCTCAATATCTCAACATTGTGGTCCATAGTAGCCACTGCAATCATAAATACAAATAAAATATCATTAGAAAAATAAACACATGATATAATGACATCTCTAGGCAATGAAAAGTGTAAAACTAATGTATGACAAATAACAACATAAACTAAATCTATTATTTAAATTTTAAAATTGATCTTGAATTTTACAGTAAAGAATAAACATTTAACATTTTTTCATTTTAAATTTATGTCCTAAATTCAAGTATTAATTCCAATTTCCATATTAATTCCAATTTCCATATGCATGTGTACATAAAATGTCTTATGTGCATATGCTAATTGGGAAGCTCCTATAGCTTATTTTAAGGCTTGGATTATGAAGTTTCATCGAAATTGTGAGGTGTTGACTAATGCCCTTGCAGGACCAGCGCCTAGATTGTGGGTAAAGGCAACGACTAGAGCCTAGAAGAGGCGACATAATGTGCTATTGTTGAATAAAATCCCAGTATAGGCAACGATTTTGTTAGATATGTAATTATTTTTTGTAGCGTGATGTTTTTTGGACTCCAAAGTCTATTTAGCAGATCTTTGTTTATGTGTAATTTGGGCCATGTATGGATTCCACTTGATGTTATTTTAGTTCTATGCACTCTTTCTATATACCCATGAGAGACTAAATGCCAATAATTGTGTATAGTGGTTTTATGGTTGCAAGGTTTCAACTGGATTCTATCATGTATGATAGAATGTGATTGGCATGTAATCAAACACATAAAACTCCCTATGTATCTTGATGTCCGTAGAGCCTATTGTTGAACTTCGTTGTCTTGACCTTAACCAAATAGTACCCTTCATTCAAGAGGAAATATTTGTTAAGCATGTGAAGCTTCTATACCTTATTTTAACACTTGGATTAGGAAGTTTCATAAAAAATATAAGGTGTTTATTGATGTTCTTGGTCGACCAACTTCGATATTTGGGATTGAGGCAAGGGATTTACCATGTTTGTTTATGTATTTTAGGGAAGATATGAATTCTACTTGATTTTTTTTAGTTGTATGCAAGCTTGCAATATAATTGACAAACTTTGCATATTTGTTAATTTTGGTTTGGATTCACAATGATTCTTGCGAATATACATATGCAAATAGTGAAGTTCATTTGTTTTTTATGAGTTAATTGGGGTTTTGGTTTACATTGGGCATGTTGATGTAATTGTAACTTTGGAATGTATTCACTTGTATATCTTATGTATTGTACCCTGATGTTTATTCCAGGAAGTATTTGTAATGTAATTGAGTCATGTCATGCTTCGATGTTCCAATCGGGAGAATCAATAATGTAAACAAGTCATGTAAAGTCATTGTGGGTAACCCTCCTATTGATCAAGGGTTAAAGTCCCCGTAGTTGTGGGGCCCTAGGTTTATTAGACTCTCCTATAGAAGTCAGCCCTAGTGAGTTATTTTCAAGTCAGGAATTAGTATAAATAGAGAGTGAGCCTCTCTATTTATCACACATTCACTCACACTCAGTTGTAGCACATAACTGAGAGAGAAGAAGTTGTTGGGACAAGAGAGAGAGAGACTACTGCTGCCGGGAGATCATCTTACTTTTTTGGGGTTTTACTTTTGGTGTTGATTCTATCTTTGAGGAATTTGTGGGGTTTTCTCCTTTATGGTTTCCCCGAGGAAAAAATTTGTGTTCATTGTCTCTTATGTTTGATTGCTGTGCTTGTTATTCTCTCAGTTAAATAGCCTAAGATAATGCTAGCTTAAATGATAAAAATATAATAGGGCATGCAAATTACTTATGCAAACTTGCAATGTGCTTGACAAACTTAGCATATTTGTGAATTTTGGTATGGATTCACAATGATGCTTGTGAATATGCATATGGAAATAGTGAAATTGATTTCTTTTAATGAGTTAATTGGGGTTTTGGTTTCCCTTGGCCATGTAAATTCCATTGGGGTTTCGGTTTCCATTGGCCATATAAATTAAAATATTTTGGTTTAATTTCAAATTAGGGCAAAGAAAATACTGAATATGGGGAAAATACCATGAGAGGATTTGAAGAAAATACCTCACAAAGAAGAGGTTGATCCAAAGGTGGAATTTGTTTCCTTTTGCTCACCCAAAATGCATTCTCCCTCGCTTGTTCTAGTCTGTCGAAGCTCCAATCTGCACGATGTTGTGGCAAAAATGATGGGCTCGACCCATTTTAACCATAAAACAGGTTTTAGTAAACACGAGCGCGTTTTTGCAAAGTAAAAAAGGAGTGTGATTTGTATTAATAAAATGGGGGCACTTTTTGTGTACTATCCTAATTGGCATGCATGTTGGAAGCCTTAGGACTAGGCTTGGAAGGGTTGGGATTACCTGGGACGATTTCTATTTTATGGATCAAGAGTGATTGACTTCACTCTACCATTGCATATAAAAGGTCCATCAACTTTGTGCACTCACCCTATTGTCCATTTTTTGTTTTCAATAATATCGTGTTTATTGAATATATTTGCACAACAGATCATGATCATTGCATATTGGACGGATATATGTGCTCTCTTTGTTTCTTATTGGAATTATTAGTTTTATTTCTAGCCATAGGTTGACCAAGGAGTGGCACTAATCTACAATTTGACAATGTTTTTTTAACAAATTTTCGAGTGAAGTGCACTTGTAAAGATATTTGTCTTTTTATTGGGCATGATGCTTGTTGTGGGACATAATTGTTGACCTATTCCATTATTAATAATTGTTGGTGGATTTTTGTTGCACATGATTGGGATGAATTTGCATGTGGAGGTGTGTGTGTGTGTTTTGGAACATTAGGGTTGTGGGGTTCTACTCTTCCATGCCGATATATGGGCTAGTTGGGAGTTGTTGAATCATTTTGCACACCCAATAGAAAAGATCCTTCATGGCTTGGATGCATTCCATATTCAATAGTTATCCACGTACCTTCCAGTATCTCCACTCTGAGCCTAGTTTTGGCTCTCTATTTTTTGAGATAATCAATGGCGATGATATTCCTCTGTATTTCTTTACTTCCTTGGATCCATTTCAAAACTAGTGTTTTTCCTACATGGAATCTACATATGGATTTGGAGAATTACCATCACTACCATCATTTCTATAGTTAACTACATTGTTGTATATTGCACACCATTGATATAGATACAATCATTTCATTGTTGAAGTGATCGAAGCTTTTGCTTCCTCTATTATTTATGTGTTTGAGGTATTTTTGATATCATCCTAAGGCCTCTTGTGATTATCTTTTTTGGCACTCTAATCCCATATCTCTAGATCTGGTTGCACGTACTTCTTCATGGTATCATGGTGCATCTCTTGTGATCACATCATGGCATGCATCCTCTTTGAGAGAGCTTTTTAATGTTTCATATATTTATATATGTCAAATGAGAATGGTGTGTTTGTCCAGGTCGTGCCCAGGTGCACACCGGGGACAGCAATTTGACGAAAGGAGTCGAGCACTATTATGGAGGAAGCATAAAACGAATAGATAAAGCAGGAAATACATTATATAGATAGAAAGTATGCACATAGACAATATGCAAGAATTCGAACCAATTACTATTATTACTTCTTCTCCATGAAGGTTGATTGATTTATTTATACATACTACAATAGTGTACATTTTTATATAGAATGTTGAGATGCTTGGGTGACTTCCCGTTACGTTCAGTTACAAAAGAAATTATAACGGTTTGGAAGTTTAACCATCGCAGATGACTAGAACATAGAGAGACATTCTTTTGATGTTCGACAGTCATCAGTGTCGACAATGCATGTTGAGATGTTGTATGTCGAGCGCAAAACCTGTTGAGGTTGTCGAAGTCGGCTGTGTCGAGGTTTGAACTTATCAAAGCCGATATTGAACCTATCGAAGTAGTCGAAGTCAGTTGTGTCAAAGTTCGATAACATGCCAACTGTTGTGTGGATCATTCCTCCTTTCTTAAGAAACAATGGTCTCCACCGTGTGCTTATTTAGGTGAGGAAAATTGTGGGTTATTTTAATAGCAGAGTACCATTTTCCTTGTGTGGGGAGCTGTCTAGATTTAGCCACTTGAAGCAAGAAAATGGATTTTGTCCTTGTATGGCGTATACGCCATCCCACAATGGTGTCACAAAGAATAGGTTCCTGAACATCTAGATGGATGTCTATCGGTCATGCTGTCTGTAACTTGTTATGTTCCAACAATGGTGCATGGTATGGTCGAAGTAAATCTACATTGAAGACTGGATATAGGAAAAAGCATTCAGAAATATCGAGATGAAAAGCATTTTCTCCAATCTGTTTAAGGATAATGTATGGACCATATCGCAAAGGTTTCATCTTTCTGTATGGGCCAGTGAAGCGTTCCTTCTTTATATGTAACCAGACCTGATCCCTAATTTGGAATGCATGAGGAATACAATGATTATCGTGTTGGGCCTTAGCTTTTCCATTAGCTCGCTACAACATGTCATGTGCTTGCTTTTGGATGTTGTATATTTGATCTCTGAACTTTAATTCTTTCTCAACTTCTCATCCTTCGAAGTAGGTAGAATTCGACTATGTTGAGGAACTGATCAAGTCGATAGGCATTGAAGGTTGAAATCCATAACAAATATCAAATGGAATCTTTCCTGTAGAACTATGAGCACAATTTTAGTTGTGTTGTATGTATGGGAGGTTGTAATCCCATATTCAACAATGCTTATGGTTGTACATACGAAGCAATTGTACTACCAAGTGATTTACGACTTCTGTCGACTATCCATATTTCTGAGGATGGAAGGTTGTCGACAAAGAAAGTCTCATGTTGAGTTGTTGCCAGAGAGTTTTCCAAAAGGTGTTGACATATCTGTCATCTCTATTAGAGATAATGGTTGTTGGAAGGCCATAATGTTTCCAAACATGTTCGAAGAAGAGTTGAGCAGTGTGTTGTTCTGCCGTAGTCTTCTTGCATGGTATGAGTATAGCCATCTTAGAAAATATGTCGACTACTACTTAGATCATGTCATGTTGATGTTTGGTAGTAGGATATACCGTCAAGTAGTCCATAGTAGTAGATTCCAATGGTCGACTAGGAACCGACAGGGGTGTGTACAATCCTTGTCGTCGATTCGACGGTTTAGCAATGGCACAAAGCACACACGATCGAATGTACTTGTTGACATCATATTTAAGTGAATCCCAGTAAAAATAATTTTGGAGGATAACAAGTGTTTTTGCGACCCCAAAATTTCTTGTAGTTTTGTTGTAGTGCGCGCCCCAAATGAGATTTTGTTTGTGCTCACCAGTCAGTACACAAATCTGTCCAAGCTTGTATAGCAAGGTGTCCTTCAAGAAGTATCCAGTATTAGATAACGTGTCAGCCTAAAGATGTCAATAAATTACAGAGAAATTGTAGTCTAGTGAATACAATTATGGCCAAGTAGTGGTTTCGTAACCATGCATACTCATCACTGTAGACAGTAGAGTAATGGGTGGTCAGCTGAGATAATCAAATGTGGAATTATCCTTACCTTTTCGATATTTAATTACCAACTGGAATTGTTGCAGGTAATTAATCCACTTGAGTTGTTGATTTGTCTGTAGTTTATACTGGGACAGGGAAAACTATAAAGGCTTATTATCAGTAAGAATGATCGTTTCCTTGCAGCCAAGAATGTAGTGTCTCCATTGCTTAAGATATTGCATAATGGCATACAATTATTTTTCATACGTCGAATACCTTCTAACAGTGTCATTGAATGTTTTAGAATGAAATGTGACTGGGTGACCCGACTGAGTGATCACTGCACCGAGGGAATAGTCTGATGCGTCCATATCAATCTCAAAGGGTTGATGCAAATCAGGTAACATAAGTACTGGAGTAGTATAAAGCTTGTTTTTGAGTTGTTCAAAATATTGTTGTTGTGTTAGTGTCCATTTGAAGATAGTTTTCCCATTTGCTTTAGTCAATTGATTCAAATGCCATGTGATGTGACTGAATCCAAGTATGAAACATCAATAAAAATTCACCAAACCAAAGAAAAATTCTCAGCTCATGAATGTTTTGAGGTAATATTTGAGGATCTGTACTTTTTCTGGGTTGACATGAATTCATGCAGAGCCAATTACATACCCCAAATATTTGATGTTGGTCATCACAAATGATCATTTGTCCATGTTTAGATATAGTTGAGTTTGTTGGAGAGCATCGAATACTTGTCAAAGATGTTTGACATGTTCTTCCCATGACCATCTAAAAATCAATATATCGTCGATATATACAATGACACACTTGACGATGAATGGTTGTATAAGGTCATCCATATATCTCATGAAGGTTGTAGGTGCATTCGTTAAGACGAAAGGCATGACTAACCATCCAAACAATCCTTACTTGGTATTGAAGGTCATTTTCCATACATTAGTGCACTTGATCGAAATTTGATGATATCCCGACTTAAGGTCAAGCTTTGTAAATAAATTAGAACCTTTCAAACTATCGATGAGTTCATCTATCCATGGAAGAGGATACATGGTATTTACTGAAATCTTGTTGAGAGCCCAATAGTCGATGCACATGCACCAAGTCTCGACTTTCTTTGGAACTAGGACGATTGAACTTCCACAAGGAGAGGAGCTGGGGAAGATGTGACCTTTGTTGATCAAATCCTGGACTTGTCTACGAATATCTTTGTTCTCGAAAATGGATCTTTTGTAAATAGATGTGTTAGGTAATGAAGAACTAGGAACAAGTTCAATGGAATGTTTTACCTGATAATGCATAGGTACTCCATCTGCCTCTTTGAATACGTTTCGATATTCATCAAGAATATGATCGATATGTTGCTATTGTCGGGAGATGCATTGGTCGGTGATTCAACTCGTTGTTGCAGTATTCTTGTAAATATGAGGATTTATCATAATTAATGTGAACTTATTAGCATGGCTGATAAGCTTCTTTGTTTGTTTTGCATATATCATAGCAACCGTAGATGTGGGTTATCTCTCTGGTATGTCGTACCTTTGATTTTGAATTTTGACAATTACCTTCTATGGTTGTGACTGATATGTACCATGTCAATCCCATAAGTAAGGTTTTCCAAACAGGGCATCGGCTACAGAAAGTGGTGCCACGTCACAAAGTACTTCATCTTCAAAAGGCTTGATAACGTAGGTGAGTCTACATTAGCAAGTGATCCTTAGTTATTTTCCATCCTTCATCCAACCGATATCGTAAGGATGAGAATGTGGAGTGGTGGAAAGACCTAATTTCTTCACAAGGCCTTCAGAAACAAAGTTCTTCTGGCTACCATTATCCATAATCAGATGTAATGTATTTTTATGAACCCATATCTGTGTATGGAACAGACATTCTCATTCCTCCTAATCGACAATAGTCAAGGCTGTAAGAGTGGGTGATGTCGAAGCCAAGAGGGTCAATGATTCTGGGTCGAATTTTACCAAGGCTTTGTCGGATAAGTTGGAGGTCGATAATTTTTCCAAAAATGTCTTCTGAGCTTTGCATTCTGACATATCATGCTAGGATGAATTGTGATAATTACACCATTTCTCGGTAGGATCTTGTTTGTTGCGATCCTTATTGTCTTTCTAAAAGTTCTTCTTATGGTAATCAGACTTTGGTAGGGTTGGCTAAGAAGGGTGCTTTGACTTGTCAGATTCGACTGACGACTTCGTTTCGGATGTTCAACCTAACAACTTGTTCGCGAAATGTGCTTTCCATTTTTGTTTAGATTCAAGCTTGCTGGCATAATGAAATGCATCCGCAAGCATATTGGCAGTTAGAAACTCCATCTCTTATTGAATATACGGGGATAGTCCACAAACCTACTTCTAGACAAGCAATTTTTTTTGTTCTTAGACGCCAAGTCTAGCCATGAGTCAATAGAATTCATTTGTGTAACTCTGCACGAACTGGTCTTTCCATCACCTTAGCTTTTTCCACTTCTTATACTGTTGTTCAATATACTTGAGAAAGTAGAACTCCTTTCGGATGTATTTGACAAATTTTACCCATATCTCAATGGTCACCTTCTTTTTCCATATTTTTTGATAAATTTTCCCACAAGCAATGTACGAAGGTTGACATATTTAAGGATGCAATGGTGATGTTTTCCACTTTGGAGAGTTGATTCACGGAGTAGTAATATTCCAATTGTTGAACCCGATTGTCGACAGATTCTATGTCAATATTTCCTTCAAGATTCTGTATGTCTAGACTCATTTGCACTTTGAAGGGGCTGATTTTATCGGAGTGGGGTCTCATCGAGGATTATCTAGATGCTGAAGTGAATCACAAGAGAATATTGCTAAACTAGGAAAACACTTCAGTTTGCTGACGATTCAGTTCTTTTTCTACGAGTTGCTTTGTCTCCTTAGTTACATGTCTATTTTTTGCTTCTTCAGCCATCTTTTCTGTAGTCGAAGATAGTATTTTCTTGTGTTGTTGAGTTTGTGAGCGTGTTTGAACATGCATAAGTTAAATAACTTTGAAGTAAGTGCTTATGTAACTTAAGCTCTGAATAAGCTTTGATACCAATGATCCAGTTTGTGCCTAGGTTCACGCTGGGGACACCAGTTTGATTAAAGGAATCAAGCACTGTTATGGCAGAAGCAAAACAAGAATAGATAATATAGGAAATACACTATATAGATAGAAAGTATGCACACAGACAATATGTAAGAATTCGAACCAATTTATATTATTACTTCTTCTCCATGAAGGTTGATTGATTGATTGATGTATACTACAATAGTGTACATGTTTATATAGAATTTTGAGACACTTGGGTGAGTACTCGTTACGTTTAGTTATAAAATAAGTTATAACGGTTTGGAAGTTCAACCGTCGCAGAAGACTGGAAGACAGAGAGACATTCTGTTGATGTTCGACAGTGTCTGGTGTCAACAATGCATGACGATTTGTTTTATGTCGAGTGTGAAACCTGTTGAGGTTGTCAAAGTCGGTTGTGTCGAGGTTCAGACTTGTTGAAGCCGATACTGAACCTGTTGAAGTAGTCGAAGTCGGTTGTGTCGAAGTTTGACAACATTCCAACTATCGAGTGGATCATGCGTCCTTTTTTCTTCGAAATGAAAGTCTAATGCTACATATGCTATCTATTTTTTATTATCACGTCACCCTCATCCCAGATCACATCCTATTCATCAATAGATTTTCATTTTGGAGGCTCTTAACTCATTGTTTGTTGGGAAGTTCAGTTGGAGGTGCTACTTCTTAAAGCGCGACCCTTTGTTGTTTGCCATGGGCTTTGGTCACCTCACCTTTGTGACTTTCTCATGGATCTTTCCATCAAAAGTATGTAGGATACATAAGTTGCATAATGTGGAGTCATTGTTGTTAGTGTTGGAACTTGGACTCGATGTTTGTTTGTGACACGTTCTTTATATCCATAGACTCATAGTCTGTGGGAGTGTGGATGCCTTATGTTTTTTTCGATGATTGATTGTGACCTAGTTGAATCAACATCTTAAACATATGTAGATCTATGGATTTAGGAATTGTGCCCTTGTGCTTTCTAAGCGTATTCTTTATCCCACTACGTTTTGGGGGCTTGTACACCATTCCATTAATGTAGGGTTGAACTCTGCTACTACAATGCACACGCAAGGTTTGTGGGCCACTTTGTGGATTTGTGGAATCCTTTTTATGGCTACTCCCATTTATACCAATAGATTCTTGTTTTGGTTCTTCCTGGATGGGTTGGGCCGTGGGTGACAATTCTATGAGATTTGACATGTGTTCTCTTTGATTGTGGTGCAACTTTTGGCATTGAATTGTCTAGCGCCATGTGTGATTTGTTCATAGCTTATTGGAAGCCTTCAATTTCTATTTTTGTTTGTGATGGAGGGGGTCAAAGTTCTAATTGCAATATCATCAATTTTAAACTTCATTATCGAAAAAGTTATTTTTTGAATGTATGGAGTTTGAATTTTATAGGTTATTGGTTGATTTTTTTTCAAAATAGAAATCTCCATTTTCTCATTATGTTTGAGGCATAGTGAATAACATTTTGCTCTCTTTCCGGTAAGTGGTTACACATGTAACACCCTGGTTTTGACCTCGTTTGCATTAAATATATATGATGAAAATATTGTATGTAATCATGGCAAGGAGCTCAAGGCCAAGGCCCTGCCATTGATTGATGTTTTGTGTATAGGTGATTAAGGTTGATGCCTACGGTTTATGGTGATAATTCAAGCACAATATATAACTTTGGACATCATATAAATATGCAATTTAATTAAAAAACCACAACCAGCTATGTCAATGCAACAAATAATGAGATGGGGGCATGATTTCCTAAGGAACAGGGAGGGGGAATGTTTAACCTTGAGCCATGGGGGAAAAGCCATGTGTCAAAAGAAGACACCCATAAAATGTATGCCATTTCCCTCATGTAGTTACGTTTTCATCTTCCCTCACATTGTGGGGAGCGGCAGGACATTTTGATCATCCATCCTTCATGTTTTCAGTTTCTTTTCCTCGTTGTGCATGCACAGTCCATCATCGGACTCTCACCAAAATGTTGTGGTCCAATATGATCATTCCCTAATCCATTATTTTCATGCGTGATGTGCATTCGTCCTTGGGGGATAACTATTTTTTGCTCTGGGTTGTTCGTCTATTGTTTCGACCCTCAGTATTATTGTGCAATGGTCTCCTTTGTCACAAAGTCAGTGGAAGCCTATTTTGCTATGTTAACATTGTGGTATTTTGCGTGTGCATATTTTTTCCTTGGTCTGAACTAGTTTGGAGTGGAATTGGATCTAAACTAGCTTGATAAACCTAGTGTAGGAAGGAACCTCACAAATAGATCTAGAGGGATTGGTTTTCTTCTTTGCACACCCTGAACAACACTAGAATGGAAGGCATAGCCTGAGGGATTGTGTAGCAGAGAAGGGGATGCTTCCTTTTGTTGGGTGTGTAGATGTTTTAGGAGCCTAGACCGATCTAGTGCAGGTGTCTATAGCTTGGTGGTTGAGCTCACTAGCTTAGTAGTTCAAGTTTTCTAGGTCCTTTACATCCTGATAAACCCATATGTTAGTTGGCTTGGCTGAACCTTAATGTGAATGTTGGCTTGACTAACTACAGTCTGATAAACCCAACAGTATATTGGCGTGTTGTTTGCAGCTTGATAAACCCAACTGTGTTGTCTTGGCTGAGTTTTGGCGATGTGTGAGTTTACTGGTGTTACCTTATTCCTTGTGGGAATCATGCCCAGCTCAGGGGTGGAAGCACTATTGAGAGATTAATGAGCGTACCGGTCTATGGTTGGGTGGAACGTTGCAGCGACGTAGCTGGTTGCAGAACAAACCTCTTTCAAAGATAAGTATCTCTGTGTTAAACTCTGCAAATTGTATTTGCTTCATGAAATATGATCATACATGTTTAATGTGTTGAATTGATGAATTACTTCCACTGTATAATTGAAATTGTATGCATCTGTGTATGTTTCTTTCAATACATTTTTAAATTAAGTTATGGGGCTTAGATGGTCGGATTGGTGATAGACTGAATGATCAAATCTGCCCATGATTTCTATTAACAGGTTAAATTTCCTTTCACAACTCTTCTTTCTTTAACTTGTGGGATGCGAGATGCGGAAACGACCTTCTGTAAACTTTGTGCCCGCAAATTTTCCATCTGCAACTCACCTTTTTGCATGCGGGATGCAGGACGCGGGAATGCAGGATGCGGGATGTAGGACACCTGAATGCGGGATGTGGGATGTAGCTTCATGATCTCTAATTTCGTAATTGATTATTTCCACAATGATCTATTCCGCATGCGGGATGTGGAATGTAGAATGCGGAATGTGGGATGCGGGATGAGGGACCGCAATTTTCATATTTCCCCGATTCTGTGGAATCAAGTTTTCCGCACCGTTAATTCTTGTGGGATTGATTCTCCGCCGTCGACCTGTTTCCAGATGCGAAACAGATTGTGACCATCGATTTCCATTGTGATCTTTCTCCCCCGTTCGATCTCCTTTAAGATTTTCTTCATGTATCGTCAAATGGATCACTAACAGGATCATTTTCTCTGCAGTTGGGAAGTTGGAGGACTTTTTTACACAAAGTTGAATAGATTGAACTTTGAGCTGGATGCAGATTCATCAAAGGTGTGGGACTATGGTCGCATTTCTCCTCTAAGGCAGGAGGGGACATGACAACACATCATCTAGATTCGGTTCTTTGAGATATTTTCTTTTTCTCATCAACTGATTGAATTTATGATTGATTCCTCTATTGTAAATGGGCATTTAAAATGGCCTTGTTTGTCGAAACCCATATTGAGGATTGTTATCGATGATGGTTATTTATGGTACCTCTCATTCTGCACCTTTGAGTAGTGGATTTTGGGCCACTTGTGATGATAGTTTTTAGGAGTGTCATAAAAAAATTGTCTCCCTGTACTACCTTGTTTCACAGTGTCTTGGAGCTCGCCACTTTGGAGTGTTTCTTGCTTAGTTTTTTTTCATCTTTTTTTCCTTTATCTTATATTCCGTACTTTCGCCATCAATTCTAACATCCATTGTAGTCATCTCTTCCGATCAGTTCAAGATTGTGGGGGGGGTGGTATGCAATGCTTCCTTACATGATTTTTTATTCACCATGTTCGATCGAGATCAAGTGTCTTAAGGGTGATCCTTTTACACAACGCTAGTTACTATTTTGACTCAGGGGTTGCAACGACTACTTAACCATACACTATGGTGAGATGGATTGGCGTCCATAGGGACACTCAACATATGATGTTTTCTCAATTGACAGGATCCATTCTAGAGGATTATTTTGTTTTGACAGGTGTGCATTTAGCTCTTGTTGCCTCAACAATTTGGTGAGCTTTCAGTATTCACTACCTCAAAAGTTCAAAATTTGCAACTGGGATTTCTACATGTATCTTTGATGGTGTTGACAGCATGCAGTTTCCATTCCCTCTTTAGAGTTTTGACCATTCTTCCTATTTTGATCTTTTAGTTTCCACAGGTCTCATTTCTTGTTCGATGGTTGATGGTGACCGCTTATGTTTGATGCCTTGTCTGGTTCTTGACCAACACCTATTTATTTGGAGCATCTGTGTGGTGGTTGTCAGTGTTTTCCATTTTCGTGTCTCAACAACCTTTCCACTTCTTCAATGTTCAATCATGTTCTTTGAGTTATTTGGCTCAATACTTCTTCATAGTTTTCGTAGGTCTCCTATTCTTTCCATTCTCTGCATCATTGTGAGATCTTCATTAGTTTCAACTCCAATGTCTTTTTCAACATGTGTGTTTTTCTCTTTTTTGGGGAGGAGTTTTTCCCATGAGGTTTTCTCCTTTTCTTCGCTTATGAGAGTTTGTACATGGGTACCTTATCAAGACTTTTCGTTGGTACCCATCATTGTTTTCTTTTGTTTCCTCCCTACGTTTCGCTTATGGCGGGTGTTGGAGTTCTAATGTAGCTAGCTAAGCTTGTGTAGGAACTCTCATATGTCCAATGTTCTTAATTGTATCCAGGCTTCTCCATTGTTATAAATGGAGACACTATCAAATATTTTTAATCATTTCAGATAATAGGATTTTTTGTTCTATTATCATGATTACCATTCATGATTTAGAATAGAACCTAGATCTTTACATTAACATAAGAAGATAAATTAAATACATGTGAAATTGATTTGTTTGTTTAATTTTTTAAATTTAATTAGTTTGAAAATAATTTAAGTATAAACATAAATGTTTTTTATTTGATCTAAAGAGAGTCAAAGTAAGAATTTGAAAAATAATTCTAATGCCATCTTAGCTACTTATAACATTATAATTAAAAGTTTTGATGATTTGCTTGTTAAATATAATTAAAAGTTTTGATTATTTGCTTCTTAAATTTGATGGGTAGGCAAAATATATATATATTATTTCAACAGTTGATGACAGGCTTTAAATTCCAACACTAAGAGAGTAGTGAACGCTTTATTCCTTTCATTTTTTTAGTTTGTTTCACATGAAAAATATCTACTCAAGGATACAAATCAAATATAAAAGGAAAGAGGGCAAATAATATGACGTAAGAAGTTAAAATATAAATGGAATAAAAATTATCTCTAGGCATACTTAGATATGCCAATTCATGTGTAAGAGAAGTAAATCTTCTTCTCCGTAATATAAAAATTATGTTGCATTCAATACTCTACTTTAGTTAAGTATGAAAATAATAAAGAAAAGAAAAATTAAATTATGCACATAAAAAGTTGCCCATGCCCTTAAGAGTAATCTTCTATCTAGTAGATGACTAGAATCCTCTATTACTGTTGATTAATAAAACTTTATAGCTAATATTGTAGGGTTCCAATTAGATTGAAATCAAGGAACATTGAAAATATAACCTATGGTGCAAGGTCTCTTAAACAACTCATGGTTTTAGGAAGGCCTTGCACATGGCTTTAAAACATGTATGGGGAGATGTTGTAATGTTCATATCAAAAAATAATAAAAAATATTATATGTGGGTTATAAATAATATTAAATATTAATAAGAAAAATATTATATGTTGACCATAAATAATATTAAATAGTAATAATAAAAATATTATATGTCGACCTTAAGTTAAAAGATGTGTCTTTTGGTTTGAATCAAATCAATGCCTCCTTGAGTGTAATACTTAATAAGAGGTTTGCATCTGGAGAGATTTGATCCCTCTCAGCACTTGATAGAGCCTAGGATTTGGATCTATGCTGGTTTTATGTAAGTTAGTTACACTCTAATGTTATAAAAAGATGGTCTTATAAATCAATCTATCACCAAAAAAATAGTATGTTTCTATGTATGTTGAGGTATGCTTTGATAATAAAGGCATGTTACATGTTCAATGTGATATACAAGGTCAGACAATCTTATCCAATGACAAACAACTGAAATCCCCAAAGTCACAACATTTGGTAACTAAATAGGGGTTGGTCCAATGTAATGCTACATAATTATTACATGTTAGTTGCAATGTAAACTTGGAAAAACAAAAATTCGATCCCTAAAAATAAATATTAGAGGTAGCTGCGCAACTTTTTAGAACATGGGATTAGGAGATGTAAACAAGTGAGTTATCTTCCATAATATATAGCCTTTTACTTATAGAAAATTAGTATAACTACAAGAAAATGGTGTTCTCCTAAGATTGGTATGTTATTTTTTTTCTAAAACATGATTCATGTGTTCACGTTACGCCCTAGGTTTGGTATGTAAGCAATGAAATCTTTCAAACAAAAAAATTGTAGAGTTGTAGATAATAGAGGGTTCTTGTGTGGCACTATTGTCCATAATTTTTTATGTTTATATTATAGATTTTTTTAAATTAATAAAGTTGGTGAACCCATGGAATGAGAATGTGGAGCGTTAGGCCATGTTATTAGATTCTTAGCACAAACAATGAACCATTTTTTTATTGTTTAGTTTTTCATATGTACTTGTGTGAGTTCTTTTTTGTTTTCAAATTAGGTGAACCAATCAAAAGTTTCAAATAAAATAAGAGACCTATGCTTTTTAGAAATTTGACATATGACCAAATAAAAATGAATAAAAAATATAAAACAATATTGTCCTCCTCAATATATATATATTTGAAATCTGCACACAAATCTCTATAGGTGTGTGCAATTTCATTAGCAATAAAAATGTAGAGCATATGTAGTTTTGAGTTTGAAAAATAGGGAAATGAAAAAAATGGATGTGTTTTGTTATTTGTAGGCCCAACCTACGAATTTGACAATCCAAACCTAAAACCAAAGAAGACAAATCATAAACCATGTAGGTGGGGATAGTAATTCATGCCATTCTTTTTTGAAATAAAAAACATGCAAAATTTATTTTTCAAAAATAACTCACTCACATTACTAACACGTGCACGTTATATTTCCTTATTCTCTTCAAACTTAAGTTTGGATGTCTAAGAACCCTAGCTTGAAATGGTTTATCTCCTCTCACACACCCATATGATTTCTCATATATGCTAGCCTTTAATGTGCTTGTGGGCGAGTTAAATTAACAAATCCATGTACAGTATTAATAAGGAAACATAAAGGCTTGTCCACTCATGTTCCATCAACAGACAAGTGGAGGGACTTTTATGGTATACCTTGTCCTCCCTCAAGGATCTTACCTAATCTTCCCATTGAGTTAGGTAGTAATATTTTTTTTATAAATTTCATCATCATGAATATTAAACCAGTGGAGCTCTTGGTTCTATAGACCCATTTGGATTATTTCCTTGTATGTAGGGGAACATGTCACGGATAAGTGAAATTGTTCGATCCTGTAACGTCCTTGACTATTTTGGAGGATGGGTCCTCATAATAATTAACTTTGGTGTTAAGGACTATCTATCTCTCACATCCTACCCCTCTCTCTCTCTCCCTCACACCATTCCCAATATATTCCTTGTACATATCTCCCTATCTATCTCTCACACCCTACCCCTTTGTCTCCCTCCCACCATTTCTTAGTATATCCCTCCCACAATATCTCCATACATATATTCCACCCTTCCCATTATATATATATCTCTCCCAATCTATCCCTCCCATGTTACCCCCACTCTCTCCCTACCCACATCTCTCTGTCTAATCCCTCCTTTCTATCCCTTCTATCAGATGGTCAACACATATACCGCCCATTTCTAATGCTCTCCCAATCTCGACTCTTGAGTGAATGCAATGCTACAATCTATCGGTGATGGGATTCACTCTTCTTGTCCACCTTCCTTACCTAAACTATCCATTTCATGTCGAAGAACTCCTAGGTGTATTCAAGTAAATAAAATTCTCTTGCATCCCTTGAAGGTAAGTTACCAAAACAAACTATTGGTTAGTAGTGTAGCACAATTATCAAACACTATTTTTGAATAAAAAAATGATACATACACTTGTCAATTATTGTTTCTTTTGTTAAAATACCATTGTTTAGTTGTTGTTAGGATAATTTTAGGCATAAAGATAGCTAAATGTTCAAATGCTAGTAATCATGTTGCTAGAAATATTCAAGCGTATTTTAATACAATTAGAAACTCTACTTGTTCAAAAGATCGTAATGTTTCCCGCCATGTGTTATCATAATCGATTGTAAACAAGTACGTAAGGCATTGACGGTTGTTGTCATGCACGTCTAAATTTTTTAAAATAAATAGAAAAACTATTCAAAATTAATCTATTATAAGATATTACCTTGACAACTCAAATCAAACAAATTGGTGTGCCTTCATTGGAAGGTCACCTTGTTCACACAAGAGATTAATTAATGTTGTCAAGGAACTAGTACAAAAGGTTTGACATGAAAATACTAGGCCTTCATCCAATCAAAGGATGTGCTAAAGTTGATAAAAGGTACTAATAATCGTAAGCCTTACATTAAGAACTTGCTTGACATGGAAAAAATAGAGCTCTATGAGATATTCAAGAATGAGCTCATGGAATTGAACCTCGTCCAAATATCATGTGAGAAAAGTAAACCTTGGTATGTTAGAATATACAAACATTAGAGAAAAATTGAGGTCTAAAATTGGTCTCGTAAGGAAAATAATAAAATAGTAGTTAAAATAATAAAATAATAGTTAAAATAATAAAATAATGGTTATTAATTTTGGAGGAAGAATGAAAAAAACTACTTTTTTTGTTCATATTTTCGACATATCACCCTGTGGTTTTACTCAAATTCCGAGCGGGAGAGATCATTGGATGTAGAATTTAATTCCACATCCAACGAGTACCCACACTGCATACTTTTGACAGGCCTCTCTACCCCAAAAATAAGAAATACCTGAAAAAACGTGATGATGACATCATCATCACGTTTTTTCAGGTATTTCTTATTTTTGGGGTAGCGGGGTCCATGAAAAGTATGCAGTGTGGGTACTCGTTGGATGCGGAATTAAATTCCACATCCAACGAGCTCTCCCACTCAGAATTTGAGTAAAAACACAGGGAGATATGTCGAAAATACGAACAAAAAAAGTAGTTTTCTTTTATGACAAATATGTCAATTCAACCATTATGGTTGACTCATTTTATTGAAATTCTATTGGTTCCTGAATTCCAACTCACAAAACTTATTGTTGGCACGTTTTCTTATAAGGCCCATTTTAGACCCCAAATTTCCTCTAATGTACCACACCACATGTTATTGTAGATACCATGTATTGTTTTTTATTTTTATGAAACATATGTCGTGTCTTGCATACTAACATTGTGCAGGAGTTCTCATCCATACTACATCCAATTTCATCGAGGGAATTTATTCATAGCATCATGTGTCCAATGGACAAAAACATTATGTGGAATATTGTCTATATGGAACATGCTCTAGGTGTAGTGGATTTTCTTTATTATGTCAATGCATTCATGAAATCAAGGAGCACAAATTTGGGAGGATGATAGTAGATATGCATAGCTTCAAGTATGTTATCTATCAACTAGACAGTGGGAAAGAAAGCAAAAAAATTACATTGGTGAAGTCACAAGTAAGTGAAGATAGTATTGTTTCATATCACACATTCAAAATTTTCAAATATCTTTTAAATGTCACAAGGAAATTATCCTATATCTTTGTGTCACTTGGTACAAGTATGTGATTTCATGACGGATTTTTTTGTTAAAAACTAACAATACATTCAACATGTGCATGTAGCATAATGGAAGAATGAACAGTTCTGAATATGCAAAAACATCTTTCCCACAGGTACTATATTGTCAGTTGTGTATTCTCTTAGAACTACACCTTTCATCCACAAAATAAGATCCAAAACCAGTATTATCATTCATATCAAGTTGACATAATGGTACATGTCAGATATAGGCATGGGATAGACAACAACGAAAATAAGAGGATAGTAATGAGAGAAACAAACTTCTACTTAAGTGATGACAAGTGCCATGACCTACATTATGTGCAACATTGCTTTCAATTTTTATATGATAACTTGAAGGAGAGATATATACAGATGGATCAACATTGGACATGGCTATATGATTAAGTAGGCCAATTCAAAAGTGGCTTGGTTGAGTATTTTGCACAAAACATAGAATGTGCAACATATTTGGAACTATTTTGAGACTGGGCATGGGAAAGGTGAGCATGATGGGATTGGTTCGGGCATAAAATATGCACTACATAGGGAGTAGATGAATTTTACGACAATTATTTGTATCTGAGATGCAAAATCTATAGTTCATTGATTCTCTACAGTAATGTCAAGTGATGCAAAAGAGCAACGAAATTTAAAAAGGATAGGACATGTACTGAGAAATTTTTGGGAAGTGTTCAATATAGATTGGTCATGTTCATATCATTGAAACTTAATAAAAAGTCCTCATGGATTTCATTCAGTTTGAAGCTCAAACAAGCCTTTATTCAAAGTATTGATGTGGAAATTGGCTTGGTTTTGTCGACCTTATAGTAGTGGTGAATTGGATGATTGTGAATCCACAGACCGAGTTGATGAATAGGACCATGTATCACTTGTGGTTTACTCACGTTTAGTTGTTGAAAAAACCTAATTAGAAGAGGGACAATCATCTATTTCATTAGACTATGATCATATCTTTGATCTTGGGCATCCAAGTAGAGATAACTCAAATTGGTATCTAAGAATTTAATTTATTTTTGAATTTTACCATACATTGCATTTTTTTTAAACACTTATATGAAGTTGTTTCCCCAAAATACAATGAATGGGGCACTAATTATTGGTTGACATGATGCATACAAGGGAAGAAAATTCTCAATACATCTTTAATTGATGATCAAGGAAATGATTTTTTGGTAAGCTCGATGGTTGTTAAGGGTGAATATCTAACATGGGATGAAAATTAAAGAAATACTAGTAGTTATGTATTCATGGATTGCAAACCAAGTGCAGTGGTGTATCACTTTACAAACTTGGTCATTGGTACAAACATACAACTACTTCCTACCTCATTTAAAGCATGAGAGAATGATGGATACCATTATCAGCAGACATGATCCAGATGGTCTACTTGAATGAAA
Source organism: Pseudotsuga menziesii (assembly GCA_001517045.1). Lineage (NCBI taxonomy): Eukaryota > Viridiplantae > Streptophyta > Pinopsida > Pinales > Pinaceae > Pseudotsuga > Pseudotsuga menziesii. The sequence continues at coordinate 260,631 of LPNX010754949.1, forward strand.
CCGGGTAATTATGAATAAGAGGTAGAATGCCACATGGTACTAAAGCAATTGCCCCTTTATGTTCCTAGGTTATGTGAACATGCATCCCCTCTATTTCCCTTCTTGTGTTACATGATATTTGTATGATAATAGGTATGATGACATGATGAGGTATGATATTTGAGGGTTCTGTTTGTTGATTAATTTCTAGTGCAAATTCAAAATTTTCATGTATGCAAATTCATTTTTTGAATGTGATGTATGAAGACACTAATTGTACCACCCTTTTGTAGTCCAAGGTTCTAAAAAATATATAGATATAGCACATGAAGGAGAGAACAAGAATTTAGTGGCTTTAGACACCATAATGACATGATCGAGAATTCATATATCCTTAAGGGCTTGTATATGTATTTGAAATCAATAGAATTCCAAGTGAATCTAATGTATGTGCCTTTTAACCACTACACCTTCCCATGGAAGCAGTTGAACCTATATATTTACCAGTCTAATCACAAATATATACTGTCGAATAATCACAAGTAAGTACATGCACTATCTACTTATTACAACACACTTGTTTACTCCTATGCTCATGCTCTAGACATTAAACAAATTTCATGCAATCAATCTACGTACCAAGGAAAAATCCAATACCATCACCTTTCATGCAATGGAATCACTATGAGTAGATTTAGTTTGTTTCCTAACAGTAGGGTTTATCCCCTAAGACATCTCAGGGATCCAATAAAGTTGTTGGGATCCATGTTATGCAGGTTTTATGGCTTGGATAATTGCACATAATTTAGGTTGGAGTGGGTTCCTCTGGCACATCACATTACTACTCACAACCAAGTCTTTAATTGGGATCAATTTTTTTCACATAACCTAGAGACCATTATTGGGTTGGTAAAGGCTACCCCTATGCCAAAAATCCCAAGTTCTTCTATTTGGCTTATTTATTCGATATTATATGTTCTTATTTCAAGTTTCCTTTGATGAACTAACACTAGACTTTGCAATCACCTCCTATACACATATAGTGTGTAGCATTATGGTGGGAAAACTATAAATCCTACATCTATGATATTTGTCAGAACTTTGTTAGTATTGTTTACCTCACAATTTACAAAGATGGCACCCCCAAGGTATAGAGTATGCTAGGAAAATAGGGGCCACCATGGGTTATTGGTACTATGGATATTAATTTACCTATATCAGGATATGGGGCCATAGTTCACTTTATATTCTCCCCAGGTGATGGGATTTTTAGTTGTCTTCTAATTGATTATAGAAAAAATTAAAAAAGTGTTCATTAATCGTCAAACTCGGGGTTCTATAAACTTTTGAGCTACCAAACAAAATATATGTCATACACCACAACTTAAGTTGATTTATAAGGTTCATATTTATAGTTTCTTATGTTTTGTGGATCATACCAACAAAAAGTAATACCATGGAAAGAGTGTGCTAACAAATCCTAAATAGTACTATCAAGCAATAACAAGAATCCACTACTTTCATTCAAAACAATGCTTGATCTAAATTCTCAATCGCAAAAAAGACAATACATAGAGTAAATTGAGCTATTACATAAATAAGGTCCAACCCTTAAAATAATATCAAACCAATCTTCACTAGTTACACTTGTAGAAAGAAAATCAATGAAATACTTACCCTAACTAATCAATTTACTAAAGAGAACTACTAATTATCAAATCATTCACCAACAATAAGAAACTACAAGAAATTGAAGATTGTACCATCTGCAGTAGCTTAGGAAATCAATTCAATGAAAATAACTCTAAAGATCATCTACGATTATCGGAATAAATCTATTTGTCAAATCCGAAATGATTGCGCCGAGAGGCGCATTCTACAGCCCGGTATGAGGTAGAAGTGTGATTCCGTGCTCAACGTGGAGATGACACGTGTCACATAAAAAAGTCGGCTTAT